>PVJN01009160.1:0-61877 GCA_004026805.1 Lasiurus borealis | reverse complement strand
TTTAAACTGCTGAATTGATGAACTAATTTTCTATCTGGTTGCTCTTGCTGGAGAATAAGCTCACACCAAAAAAAAGTAAAAAAACCCAAATACACACATCTATAATTGAGTGCACTGAGAACTGGTAAAATCTGAATAAACTGGTTTGTACCAATTTCCTGGCTGTATTATTATGCTATAGTTATGCAAGATGTTGTCATTGAGGGAAACTGGACATCTCTGTATTATTTCTGACCGCTGTATATAAATCAACAATGATCTTAAATTTATTTTTCAAACATGACTTTCTCTGTAAGACCCCATTCCAATGAGGTTGGCAAAGTACCTGCATGCCTCCTTTCTCTGGATGTATAATGAGGATGTAGATGCTTAATTTAATGATGTTCAAAGTAATAGCTAACACTTTTTACTATTAGAGCATTTGTTTCTAAGTACCTTGTAGGCACTAACTCATTTAATCATCACAACAAACCTAACAAGTGGATATCTTATAAGTAAACTGAGGCACAAAGAGAGTCAGCAACTTGTCCAAAGTTATTTGGTCGGTGCATAAAGAAGTCGAGATTCAAACCCAGTTCCTAAGCTTATACCCTAACCCACTGCTCTGAAATTTCTTTCAATAAATATTGTTACGATTTCATTGTGTTCCCAATCATCTTAATGAATAGTCCATGTTACATTTAGAGAGGCTTGAACTTTTATTTATATGACTTATAATTTCTAGTAGTTTTCAGAGTGAAGCAATGTCCAATTGGACAGGATTAGGACTAAGTTATTCCTGTTCAATCCCATCCTAATATTTTTAAATTTGCTTTTCAGCTTATCACAATTTTTTTGTTTTAGTTTTTAGTTTTGTTGTTCAATGTATAGCCTCCTTCTTCCTTCATCCCAGCTTGTTCCTTACATGTTTATAAACATGCCAGTCAGCAAGCTAGAGCCAAGGGCTCATCTTACCCGCTGCTGATTCTGCACACGCTATGACCTAAGAATGGTTAGGATTTTTTCTTTTTAGATATTGAAAAATTCATGAAGAATAATTATTTTGTGGCACTTGAAAATGATACGGATTCCAATTTCAGGGTCCATAAACAAAAGTTTCATTGGAACACAGGCACGCTCACTTATTTAGGTCTGGTTGACAGCCACTTTCATTCTACAAAGGCAGAACTGATGAGTTGCAACGGAGACTGGATGGATATTTACTTTCTGGCCCTCTAAGAAAACCTGGGCATGGGGTATTGTGTAGACCATGGTGAGGGAGGAGTGAGGGGCAGGTATGATAAGCATCATGAGAGTGGCATCTTTTTAACAATGTGTAAGAGGTAATGAGTTTGTGTGATGTTTTTAAAGAATATGATTAAAGACATTAGAGAAAGTGGCATGAAAGCAAAACTATGCACCCATGTAGAAATGGCAGCAAAAAACGTGGCAGTCTCTGATGTGCTCGCTCTAAACAAGAGAAACTGGGGCTGGACCCTTACCTTCCCCTTCCCCAGACCTGCATCCCCCAGTGAAGGGCGTGGCTAAACCTCAGATAATAACCCTTTAGAGAAGAGTTTTAGCTTCGGGAGGGGCCTAAACCTTCCTTAAAACATTTACCAAGACCAGAAACGATTTGGCTCAGTGATAAGAGCATCGGTCTGCGGACTGAAAGGTCCCAGGTTTGATTCCGGTCAAGGGCATGTACCTTGGTTTCGGGCACATCCCCAGTAGGGGGCGTGCAGGAGGTGGCTGATCGATGTCTCTCTCTCATCCATGTTTCTAGCTCTTTATCCCTCTCCCTTCCTCTCTGTAAAAAATCAATAAAATATATATATTTTTTAAAAAAGACATTTACTGAGGTTTCCTTGCAAGCAAGTTGCTAACGTTGCTGAAATTCAAACTGGTTCTCAGTCATCGGTTACCATAGAATGATTGGGAAAATAGAATAATTATATGATATAAAAAGAGGAACTGAAATAATCTTGCTACTTGGACTTCTCTGCTATGAACCTCATTCAGGCCTGCTTATTTTAAGGGGAAAAAAAATGCTTACAGGTAATTTTCTTATAAATCTGTTCATTTTACTTTTAGCTTGCTTTTCATTGCTAATCAATTATAAAGTTTTCATAGTTCATCAGACCGAAAATATGCTTATTTGAAATACCAAACTTAATGCTTATTTTATTGGTGATTTGATTATCATTAATGATAACATTAAATATTGAAATAAAGAGACTTCAATACTATTGCCTGGGGTCCAGCGCTTTTATTAATTTTGTTCTCATCGGAAGAATTCTTTCTTCCACCAGGTGTGTGTTTGTTTTTGCATCATTAAGTTAAAATATTCAAAAATATTCTTTCAAAGAAGATTGGGGCAGCACAGTTCATCAATGACTGCTAATTGGCATGCCGGTAGATAAGCAATCCAGTGGGTAATGGCTTGGAAGTCGTGCAGCACAGTCATGTTAAATGTATGGCACTCTGGTTCATTAACAATGGCATGCATCCCCAAACAAATAGTCAAAATGAATACAAAAAGAATCTGAGTATCCCCGAACCCCCACTCATCCTCGAAAGCTCTTTTACGTCTTTCAGACTGTGGGATGATCAGAAAGGTCATCATTTGAAGGAACATGCTAGCAGCCTAAACGAATGAAACTAAGTACTCTGATTGTGGCTTAATATTTATCTCTGGACATTCCCACCATTTCAAGTGAATACATGATCAATCGTCAAGGAAAAAAAAAGATTTTTTTTTTAATTCCAAGATGTGAGTTAGCTCTGAAGTTAGATTTATTTTCTCTTCGTGTCAAGGCCGCTGCTCGCTTTGCCAATTAGTTTAGAGTTTAGACCCTCTCCTGCGTATGTACAGGCTTAGCAAATCTTCCATCTCTTTCTTCTTCAGGGAAGGGGTTCTTGTTTGCTGAGAATGTGCGCCTGAAAGTAGAGGAAAGGAAGGAATCATTAAGTCACCAAAATTTTTCAGGTTCATTAAATATCAATATATTTGTTTTAAAAGAAAGTTTGCTGTTTCTGTCACGCTACTATAAAAATTCTGTATAAATTTACTCCAGGAGTGTATATGTAAATATGTGCTTATGCAGTTTTGTGTCCTATGCAGTTCAGTTATATAAATTAAATTAGAGCCCTAACCGGTTTGGCTCAGTGGCTAGAGCTTCGGCTTGCGGACTCAAGGGTCCCTGGTTTGATTCTGGCTAAGGGCATGTACCTTGGTTGTGGGCACATCCCCAGTAGGAGGTGTGCAGGAGGCAGCTGATCGATTCTTCTCTCTCATCGATGTTTCTGACTCTCTATCCCTCTCCCTTCCTCTCTGTTAAAAATCAATAAAATATATTTTAAAAAATAAATTATAATAAATACATTTCCTTATTAATATATATCAAGATATGTTTCTAATTTAAAAAATAAAAATGGTCATTATATAATTTTTGGTGTAAAAATATGAAGAAAAAACTTTAAGCCACCCTTAGCATAATCTTCCAGAAATAGCCATAGTTTTATGCCTACACACTTTATACCATACTTTAATGTACCATTACCCTATTATGGGTCATTTAGACTACTTTCACATTTCCTGTTGATGTAAATAACACTGCAGTGAAGAGCCTCCTACTGCATCCTTGGTTACATCTCTGAATGTCTCCTTAGAGTAGATTTCTAGATGAGTAATTTTTGAATTCGTTCCTTGGGAAATTTCTTGGAGTAAAAAAGAAGATCAAGCATTTGTAATTTAATTATTTACATATCTGAAGCATTGTTTTCTCTTCTGCTTTGTGTTTTAAAAGTAAGCAGCATCACCCAGCCAGTGTGGCTCAGTTGTTTGAACATTGTCCCATGCACCAGGAAGCGGCCTGTTTGATTCTCCATCAAGGCACATGCCCCAGGAAACTAATCCATGAGTTAACCACTACTCTGTTATTTTCTATCTGAGAGTTATCATGAGCCTACTTTTTTTTCTAAATTAGTTAATATCTTTACCTTTCTCCATCTCCCTCCTCCCCTTTTCTTTCCTAATCTCCTCGTCTCTATCTATGCCATTATAATAATTCATCATACTTCGGTGGTTAAGCCTTGGTACACCATCCTCACACCTTCTAGATATTTCAGCATTCAGTTAATAGAGCTTGTCTTTCCAGACTAAATACCAATGATCTTTTGAGTTTTTTTCTCAAATGATGTCTCTAGCCCTTGGAGTTTTTGAAATTCTCATTTCATTTCTGGACTTCCTCTGTTCCTGCTTATCATTGTCACAAACAACCACCGTGTCCAGGTCATCCATCACCCTGGTGGAGAAGCTGTCCTCGGGTAAAGCTCTTCCAGAATGAAATATATGCCTTTGGCACATTTCTTTCTGTGGACGCACAGAACATTAGAACCGAGAGCCTGTAGAGACTTCCTGGGTCATCGAATTCTTTCCATATCCCTCTTTTTCAGATGAAGAAACTGAAGGCTAAATAAATTAACCTGCCCAATTACATGCCTGTTTGATATCTATTGTTTATACTTGTTGGCCCAATATTAACAAATATAACATAGTAACCTACACAAGTATATAGGAGTTTTGTTTTTAGCAAAGCATGACTTAAAACAACCTCTCTCAACTGTATTGAAGTTATTTTATTCCAAAACATCAAAGTAATAAGAACCTTTCGCATATTACGCAGGCACTTATTGTAGTTCTTGACTTCTGTTCTGATGATTTCCCTGATCCTCTGATTTCCCTAAGAACAGCAGAGACTAACACCTCTTCACCCTCATCCCCATCCTGACCTGGTAACAAAAGAAAAAAATTAGTGTGGAATTTGTACAGGTACATCCAGGGCCAGTTGAGCCACTAGAGATTTAATCAAGCCTCTCGAGATGAAGTCTCAATGTTCCTGCCACGAGTTAACTTTGAGATACAGTGTCTTCTTGACCCAAGACACTCACTCTTTCATTCTAATTGTACAAGCCAAGTGGAAGATCTGTTGTCTGATCTTCAAACAATTGCTTGTGTCAAATGTTAAAACAACTTCAATAAAGTGAAAAGTTCACTCTTGTTCCTTGCGTAGGTAGCAACTACAGTTGAAGTTTGTAGACTAGCTGGGTCAATAGGAACTCTGTATCAAGAAGGAAGTGGCTTCCCAAGCTGAAGTTAATGGAGGATGGAAATGCCATGTTGAAGGATGCTAAAAATAATAGTCTTAGCCTATTCAGGTAGATGAGGAGAATAGACAGTCCCTTCTGAGACTTGATGTCTTGGCAGCCTCTGTTCAAAATATTTTTCAGTATTAATAACAAACATCTAGACACTCATTTTGTGTTTCTACTTTAGAGCTAAGCTGCTGAAAGAATATTTCCTCTAAAAAATAAAATTAGTTTAAGTTACAATAACAATTGCTAAAATAATAAATTTATCTAGAAGTAATATCAGTGAATTATTTGGCTTTATGGATCAGCAAATCATGAGGATTTTTAGCTACCACGGTGAAAATAAACTAGATATATATAGGCTCTATAATATCTTGGAAAAGTTTTCATCTGAAACTCTTATGGTTAATTGCTATATTAAGGAATTATGGAAATACGTAAGAATTCTCACAATAAAATGTATGCATGCAAAATTTAGTTATGCCTTAGTGTTCCACTTGTGTGTAAGTAATTCTAATTTTCATAATTAAATAACTTAATTATTAAAGTATATAATTCTAATTTACTAATTTACTGCCACTCAAACCGTCCTTGCTGCAAGCATTAGAAGCTTATTAGTTGAAACACTGCCAAAAAAGGAGCAAAAGCAACATGTAAGACTAAGGTATCTCTCAACTTACTCCAGACTGATTCTCCCTCATCCTAATTCTCTAAAAGACATTTCTTCTAGTGCCTTCAGAGGAGACTGCATTTTTTTTAAAGTTTACACTCTTTTTCTTTTTTAGTTTTTATTTTATTGATTTTCCACAGAGAGGAAGGAGTAGGATAGAGAGCTAGAAACATTGATGAGAGAGAAACATCCATCAGCTGCCTCCTGCATGCCCCCCACTGCAGATGTGCCCGCAACCAAGGTATATGCCCTTGACTGGAATCGAACCTGGGACCCTTCAGTCCACAGGCCAACGTTCTATCTACTGAGCCAAACCAGCTTCGGCAAGACTGTATTTTAATATAATATTTACTGACGTGAAAAACTCTAAATTTGTAGAAGTTCCAAATTATTAAATATTAATCATTCAGCTTGCTGGAAGTTAATTACTTGAGATTTGTTTAAAAAGCAATGAGGAGTAACTTTGTAAGCCAGCCATTTTTTTCTACCGTTTACTTCATCAACTAAGTACATCTCAAGGAGTCCTTCATGAAAGCTATGTGTTTGCTGTTTGCTTTATTTAAAAGTAGCAACACTGCCGAAACTGGTTTAGCTCAATGGATAGAGCATCGGCCTGCAGACTGAAGGATCCAGGGTTCAATTCCGGTCAAAGGCATGTACCTTGGTTTTGGGCCCCATTGTGGGTTGTGCAGGAGGCAGCTGATCGATGTTTCTCTCCCATCGATGTTTCTGGCTCTCTATCTCTCTCCCTTCCTTTCTGTAAAAAATCAATAAAATATATTTAAAACATAAAATAAAAGTAGCAACACTTATGTGTTTGTGAACATTCCCCAGGTTTATATTCAAATCTTCCCAAGTAAACACAGGTTGTGACCCAATACTCAGGCTAGTGGTAAAAAATAAAAAAATTAAAAAAAAATAGCCGAGACCGGTTTGGCTCAGTGGATAGAGCGTCGGCCTGTGGACTGAAAGGTCCCAGGTTCGATTCCGGTCGGGGGCATGTACCTTGCTGGCGGGCACATCTCCACTGTGGGGCGTGCAGGAGGCGGCTGAACGATGTCTCTCTCTCATCGATGTTTCTGACTTTCTATCTCTCTCCCTTCCTCTCTGTAAAAAATCAATAAAAAATATATTTTAAAAAAATAGTGTTAATTTGGGGGCAGCCGTTTATAATTTTATGTCGCATTTTGGGACTCTTCCTTTTCCCTTACTCGTCTTTCTGACTTTTCCTTGATGTATTAGATTTATACTCTAATAGGAATAGCTACTATGAAATACAAGAGGAAGTACTGTCTTCTTATTACGTGTGTGCTTGTAGGGTTCAGCCCTGAGAGGAATATATGCGGCAATGAATCAACCTAAAGCCACTTCCCTCTTCGTCACAATTTAGCACATTCGTCCTGGATTGACCCTTTCGAGACCCAGGACCCCGGGCTGACCACCTTGTTTCCTCCCTGAGTGTTGTGGGTGCCCGGCAGAGATCTCCTCTTCCTCTCCAGCCAACTGCCTCCTTCCTAAGCCGTGGTTCCTGGAGAGGACACAGTCCACGTAGATGTCCCAGAAGAGCTGGGCCAGATCCCAAAACAGTGCCCCGTGCTTCAAGTTCTCCGAGGACTTCAGGTAGATCATGAAGTCCCAGAACCCTGACACGGAGTTGGAAATCCGAGGCTTCCGCATTTCCAGGAGGAGCACGGAGGACGATTCCCAGCACTGGGGATCGGCTTGGTTGAGGGCCAGCAGGTCTGTCTGGCTTTGACAGAACGAAGGAGACACACAGCACATCCCCACAATGAGGAGGGAGCAGGCGAGGCTCAAGGGACGGTAGATCCCTCCTCGGTTTCCAGGATCAGCCATGGCCCTGAAAATGCACATGATGGAAATATCTCACATGAGTCCCTGCTTGTGCTCCACTCGGTAAAGAAATAAACATGCCTTTAAGAACCTGGATGGTAGCAAAGGAGACACACCATTGTCCCTAGGAAGTCTTACCGTTTTTTTTTTTTTTTCATATCACAAGCACTATTCTATCTAAAGTGATTCATTGTTCAGCTGGGTAGTGTAAAACCAAGATATATAGACTAAGAAATAAATAGGTACTCCTAAGATGTACACTCATCCTTGAAGATGAATGAGTGAACACATTTTTTTTCCTAGTAAAGGAATTCAATTTAAAAGACCTGAAGTGAAATTTTAAAATCTTGTCGCATGGCTTTCATCCTTCTACAAAATCATAATTCGGCTTAGCTATCCTAATCAAGGACTCCTGTGCAATTAAGAATTTTAATATAGCTCTCACCCTTGGATGCTTTCCTGTTCAGGCCATTTTAATTTTAAAACACTCATAAGAATTGCAACATGTGGTAAATAAAAATAAAGAGGAGGTAGTATGCTAAAAAGTATGTGAACCAAGGGACCTATATTTAACCCATGAGAGAAGACTCAATAGACATTTTACCAACACCTAAAATATTCTCCAAGTCTGATATAACTTTCATAAAATGATGTTTTCCTCGTTTCTCTTTTCTTGCTATAAATCTCAAAAATTTTAACAAAACTAATCTGCCTCTTAGGAAATTTTTCTAGCTACCAAAACCTGTTGCAATGAAATCAAGGCATCCATGTACCAATTTGAAATTAAGTTACACTTCAGACACGTGCAATGAGAAATGATATCCTTAAAAGAATAATAACCTAATTTTTTTCCCCCGCAGACAGAAAGGATAGCTGACTCTTCACAATGTACCCCATTTTTTGCACAGGAGGGGAGGTCACTCTCAGCATTACCTTACAGTTCCTCACATTTTGGAGGTTAGCATCCTGAAGGCAAGCAGGGCACAGCTCGTGGACATACATCTATATTGAAACATTTTATGATAACACCATAATATGGCGTTTTTTTCCCCTCCTGCACAGCAGCAGATCATATTGAGACAATACCTTACATCGATATTTCATAAATCGTCTGGGAACAATTATGTTCCTGTTTTTTTTAAAGAGGTATGTTAGACACAAGATTATTCAAAAATGTCCACCCTGCGTTTCAGATCCCTTACACAAGTTCTCTGCCTGAACAAGGTTACCTCCCGTGTGTCCTCTGCTGAACTTAAACTATCAAAACGCAGGGGCGCCAAAAGTTGCCTTTGCTTAGAGGACCGATCCAGGAGGCCAGCGCTGAGCTGAAGACGGAGGGCGAGGCGCTGTCCAGCGTGCTGAAGTTGGCGCTCTCCGCGTCTCCCCGGTCCCTGGGTGAGGAGAGCCCTCCTCCAGCTTGGAAGTTCCTTAACCTCGGGGTTCTCCGTGCGTCTCGCCCGCACCTGGTCCCACAGCCTCACCCTCCTCAGAGCAGAGCTGCCAGGGACCCTCAGTGTGTCCTCTGTACCCCACTAGCCTCCTTACCCCACGCCTTGACTCCCAGGGGACAGAAGGGCGCCCCTCCGCACTTACCTGCCCAGCCCCGTCTGGATCCCCGAGAGCGAGTGGAGAGGAGATAGAGATGCTCAGGCTGTTCCCAAGAGAGCGCAGGTCCCCGGCGGCGGCGTCCTGGCGGCTCTGGTGCCTCTTCTGAAGCAGTGGGAGTGCTCCGCGCCTCTCCAAGGCTACGTCAAAGCGCCTGCAAACCGCGGCCACCTCTCGCCTCCAAGTCCGTCTCCCGCACCCTCTCTGCCCCCCTCCCTCGAAGATCTCACTTCAGGAAATGGGCAGACTGAGCCACACACACAGACTCTCACTGACCGCGACCCACACCCACTCTCCACGCAGCGGAATCGAGCCTTGGTGCGGGTGGTTTGGCTTTTCCCACCGCTGCAAGGTAGGAGCTGGAAAGTTGAGACCCAGCCCCAAGCAGGTCCAGGAGTGAGAGGAAGTCCCCAGATCCCCACTCCCCGGGCGTGCCTTGTTCGGGAATCAATAGCGGAGAGAGAAGACCCCGGACTCCTAAAGTCTGGGAAAGACACGTGGGCGCCCTCCCCTCCCTCAGGCAGGGCTGCAAGGACATTCCAGGGTGTGAATGTCTCCCAGTAAGACACCCTGGGGCCAGGGTGTGGGTTAGGAGGGTGGAGCCGCTGGAAGCTCCTGGCTGGGTTCAGGGAATCCCTTTATCTCCAGCCCAGGCTGCTGCTGGCACCGCGGGAGTCAACCCACCGCTCCAGCTTCACAGCGGGGTCCCTGTGCTCCAAGAAGAGGAACCGGCTGGGATTGCCTTAGATTCTGGACTCACAGCTAGTTACCATCCCACCCCGGGCTAGTCCTCTGGCTCCCGCTAACCAGGAGCTTCCACCCTAACTGGGATATGCCTATTCCTAGCCCAGAGACTGGAGGCAAAAGACCTCCTACCTTTGCAAAGTGTTTCCAGATGTTGACCCCCATGTCAAATCCCTCTAAGCATCCTGAAAACCACTTGTAGTATCCATTTAAGTGAAGGCTTTTATGCCAGCTCAACAGTATCCATGGTTACCTTCCAGAGGGGGTGCACAGGGAGGAACCAGACTTGTTAACCAGGTTTACAGAAGACATGGAGACCCGTTCCTCCTGAAGTGACAGGAAGAGACTATGGCTAAGGGGTTCTCCTGTTCTGACACTGGATGAAGTGTACTTCTATTTCTAAATCTGTCATCTGAGCATACCACTGCCTGCTTTAAAGTACATGCTAACGATATGGGAAAAGATCCTAGGCGAGGTCTCGAATTTGCTTCCTGAACTTCAAGGAGCCCTTAGCCTCTTGGAGAAGGTCGTTAGAGAAACACAGTGTGTGTACACAGGGGCAGTGTGACATGAGAGAACCCCATGAGAGTGAAAGGAGGGGACAGGGAAGGTATCTCTGAAGAGGTGACTAGCAAATCTCTTGAAAAAGGAGTTACACAGGAATCCTGAGGCCAAAAGTGAAGGAATGGTCTCCTTCAGACAGAGAAGTGAGCACGAGCAAAGGCATGGAAGGAGCATTCAAAAGAAAGGAATGTAGAGAGAGAAGGGAGAACAGAGGTAGGGATGTGGGAATTTAATTCTGATTTAGGATATGTCGATTGCATTCCCCTTGAAAACATCAGTATAAAATATGCAGTGATGATTTATTTTTAAGTGCCTATGTGCCACAAAAGGTAAAGCAGGATTAGAAAAGCATGATGGAGAACTGTTATTTTATTATTGATTTTTTACAGAGGAAGGGAGAGGGATAAATAGTTAGAAACATCGATGAGAGAGAAATCTCAATCAGCTGCCTCCTGCACGTCCCCCTACTGGGGATGCACAGGCAACCAAGGTACATGCCCTTGACTGGAATCGAACCTGGGACCTTTCAGTCTGCAGGCTGATCCTCTATCCACGAGCCAAACTGCTTTTGGTGAGAACAGTTATTTTATATGGAATACTGAGAAGCCTTTCCTGATGAGGAGATATTTGAGTAAAGACCTACTGAAATGAAAGAGTGAGTCTCATATACATGTGAAAAAAAAAATGTTCCAGGTAGGGACTGAGGGAAGCATAAAACAAGCGTTTTTGTGAGAAGAGTGTTTTCTGGGAATAACAGGAGGAGATGAGGTCAGAAAGGTGGCCTAAAATCCATCCTGGCTCCTCAAGAACAGATTGGAGGGGAGCAAGGGCAGAGGCAGGGAGTTCAGTTAGGAGCTGGTGCAACAATCCAGATGATATACGATGGTAAATGAGATAAAGGTGTGAGCGGTGGAGTCAGTGAAAGTGATCAGATTCTGAATACATTTTGATGGTAGAAAGAGTGGGACTTATTGATGGACTGGACATACAGTTCAAGACAAAGGGAAACTGAAGATGACTCTAAGTTTGGGAAGCTAAGCAACTGAAAGTTCGGAATTATCATCAGCTAAGAGAAGAAAAAAAACGTTTTGAATAATAATTTGGAGGAAGAGGAATCAGTAATTTAGCTTTCAAGATGTTAAGTTTGAGGTGACTGATATCCGCATGGAGATGCTGCACAGGCAGGGAAAAGGCGGGAACTGAGGATAAGCACTTGGGAAATAGTGCGCAGGAATGAAGTCTAGACTTGGGGGCTGGATTTACCTGTAGTCAATGGTTCAAACCCTCACGGAAAGTATAGAAAGTGGCCTGAGGATAGAAACTGAGAAATGCCAACCTTTACATGATCAAGAAATAGAGTTAAAAGAAATCAGGAGAGCTTGGTGCCTTGGAAACCAATGAGATAGAGATACTTTATAAAAGGGCAAGATATCAATCACATCCCATAGAAAAGGGGTAAAAAAAAAATGAAGGCAAAAAATGTCCATAAGGTCTAAAAAATAGGAGGTCACTAAGTTGCTAATTATTAATTCAATTTCAACTGAGTGTTGGGGAAGAAGTGGTAGAACAAAAGCAGAAATGGGAAGTGAGGGAAGGTAGACTTCCCTGTAAAACACTATGGAGTTTAGTTGTTGGGTCTCTGTCATGTTTACAAGCTAAGGGGAAAAAATCCTTAGAAAGGGAGCAGTTGAAATTCAGGAGAGAATGGTGATAACAATCTCAGAGAAAACAAGAAGTAATAGGGGCAAGAGAATGAGGAGGAGCCAACGTTTAACAGAAATGGGGATAGTTTTCTCTCTGAACAGGAGGAAGGCACGCTGTCTCTGGATATGAATATGTCTGTAGGTAGTATGTTGGGTCAGGAAGCAGGAACTGAGAGAGATGGTGACCAATGGTCTCAGTTTTCTTAAGGAAGTAAGACCCATAGTCATCCACAAAAAGTGAATGAGGGAAGGTGTTCAGTAAGAAATTTAAGGATAGAGAACATATTTTGGAATAATCATTGAAGAAAAGAAGAGAGAGAAAATAAGAGAGGAGAGAGACTAAAGAAAGTACTAAAAGCCCAAAGTTTGAGACCATAAATTGGCAACAAACCATCTGCAAATTTGTATGGTTTTTATGAAGCAGAAAAGCATAATGATGGAGACTGCTATGCTCTGGATCCAAACTGCCTGTGTTTGTGTCACGACTCCCTCACCTGTTGTATTTCATTGATTCTTAGATGCACTTTATTTTTACATTTAACACTATTGAAATCAGGATGTATCTATCAACTGATGGAACCTTGCAATTAGAATTGCAGCATTTTCTTTTGCTTTGTTAAAATAATAGGATGTCTACAATTGATGGTGTCTTTGGCTTGATGTAATGCTTTGGACAAGTCACTCAACCTCTGTAAAACAGTTTTGTTGCCTGTAACATGGGCAAAAATCTCCTTAATGGCTAGTGAAGATAAAATGAGATAATATACATGGAAAACACTAAGAATGGTGCTGCTTGTTAAGAAGTACTTGATAAATTATTATTTTTTCTCCTGGGATGCTTATTTGACTAAAGGTAAGAGTAAAGAAAGATCATTATTACATTGATTCAGCATCAGAGCTTTGTTGCGTAAATGCTGATGAAGAAGAAGGATGGAAAGGAATCAAGGGTAAATGCAGATCAGAAAAAGAGAGGAGTCTAGGCTAAAGAGATGTAAGACTGGGGAGAAATGGGAGGAAACTGGAGGTCTCATTAAAAGGAAAAAAAACAGGTGCAAGAGGAGTAAAGAAGGTTACCTTATGATCACTGACTTGCATATTTTTTCTCCTTTTGAAAATATTTTAAGAATAGGATGCTTCTTTAACATTTAGCATCAGAGAGCATTCTTATATGTTCAACAGCATATAAAATGTTTCATTCAAATGATTTGGTGGTGGCTTTATTTTTATTTACATGTGCTATTTCACTCATCTCTCTTCACAATATAGTTTCTCTTTACCCTCCTTCCTTGCTCCCCAATACCAACTGGGAGAGAGTATATGGCAGCTTCAACTTAGAGAATACTTTTACCAAGAATCAACTTAGCACATCATTCTGACTTATTAAGAAAAATATTTAGAACACCAGTGGGTTCATTTAAAAGTACATAATACTGAATAACTGGTTTTGACTGGCATTTGTCATCCAAGGAGTTGTTTTAGTTTTATGCGGTTGCAGTCTAGAGAGAAGAATGACTAGTTGAAAAGTAAATTGCAATTAGCTGAATGTGCCCCATGGATAGCTTTTCTGATTTTTGCCACTTGAAGCAATTCTCAAAGACATTAAAAAGGACTTCCGATTAATTTTAATGAAATTCTAAAGCAGTTATATAGATAGTTTGCATCTTCAGTGGTGCATTAACTTGCAAATGGTTGGGACGACCTTTAAGAACAGGGTGCTTCTTTAACATTTAGGATCAGATAGTAAAAATAATTACTTTCTCTCATTCTATTATGCTTTCTCATCATTTGAAGATGGCAATAAACAAGGACAATTTCCTGGAATGCCCACTGGGGTAAGTGGATGAGTCAGTAAGTGTGAGTATATTCATAAGGACAAGTTGCAATGAAGTAGTCAGGTGATATTGGACATTGTGTGAGAAAGGAAAGTTATTTGGGGATTCAGGAATCGTTCATTCATATTTTTCCTGCTTGTCCAAATGCAGATGCTGTAGCTGTAATCATAGATATAATGGTGGTTTCTTTCTAGGGCACTTCTCAGGATACACCTATGTTTGGCCGATTTTTTTCCATTAGGTTAAAAAGCCCTTATGAAGTGGTATGGCTTTGTCAAGAGTTGAGTTTATCTCCTGCAATAACCCCAACATTTCAAGAGTGACCATTATAAGTATCAGCTTTCAGAATTGTCTCGTGCTTTGGCGTGACTCATTTTCTAAGGAAACTACATTACAGTAATATGTTTTCAATTTGGTCTACATACCAAGGCAACAATGACCAAGGTCCTAGTGAATTCCTTTTTCTATGGCTTCAATTATGATGGAGTGGCACAAAACAGCATAGCCTCTCTATATCAACACATAGAAAAAAGAGAGGATGAATTCACAGTTCAGAAAATCAGGGTGCAGGGACACCTATTGACTTTTGCCAAGAAGAAACATCTGTGAGAGGATAAATAAGGACATAGACCGATATGTTAAAGGCACAAAATAACTTACAATATAAGCAGAGCTCCTGGAAAGATAAATTTTTCCTTGACTTAGGTGTGTCCAAGGGAGTTAGCTCTGCTCTTCTCTAGATTCCTACACAATTTGGTTCATACTTCCATTATGCACTTACTATATTCTAATTGCTACACAGGCTTCTCTGTCTCTCCTCACGAAACTGCCACCCCAACCACATTCAGCTCCTTCAGAGTGGGAATCATGTCCGATTACTCTCAGCTTTAGAGCCCAGCACGCATATAATAAGTCCTTAACCATTGTTGGTTGGACTTACGTATGAGAATAGTCTCATTTTGAACCTGAGTTGGAGTAGTGATTGCATTAATCAGCTTTGCATTAATAAAATTTCTGTTGCATGTATGGACAAAGGAATTACAATATAGGTCTGCCAAGTAAGATTTTTAAAAATTGATTTTAGAGAGAGAAGAAGGGAGGGAGATAAAGAGAAACATAAATTTGTTGTTTCACTCTTTTATGCATCATTGGTTATTTCCTGTATGTGCTCTGACTGGGGATGGAACCAAAACCTTGGGGTATTGGGATAATACTCTAACTATCTGAGCTATCGAGCCAAGGTCTAGATTTTATTTTTCTTTACCATTGGCCAAACTTTTTATTACACTTTTGCTGAATGTAGATATTACTTTTATGTGAGTATGAGCACATCGTCTGAAATGGAGTTTTGGATTGAAAGAGTATAATCTAAAAGTAGATGCTAAGTATGAATGTATACAATTATTTTTCCCTAAGGGGAAAAACACTTCCCATTCAATAACCAGATTCTAATTTTTAGTCATTAGAAAGTAAGGAACATTCTAAAACTAGTTTGAGACCATTTTTGTAAATTATATATTAGTTAGGAATGCATTAAGCTACAAATAGCAGGAAACCTGACCATAGTAGCTTAAATAAAAAGGGGGTTATTTTTCTTACCTAATAAGAAGAGACATGTGACTGCTGACATTAGTGCAGTGGCACAATAATATTGGGCCCTATGTTTTTATGAACCCTTTAGCCTTACCATAGACTCACAGGGCAGCCTCCATAGTTCCAGACATTCCATTTACACTCAAAGCTGGAAATAGAAAGATTGTTCCAGCTCAGACATATCTGTTACTTTTTAATGAAGAAAGTAAAGGTATTTCTATAATCCTCATCAGTGGCCTTAGGTGTAAACTCATGGGCTACAAGTAGGTCATGTGGTCATTTATAGATGCAAATAAGTCTGGGGAAAAGACTGCAGTGGGAGACAGTAAGGCCCTTTGTCCATGGAACTAGAAATGGGTTTCGGGGAAACAATCAGAGAAGTCAGCCCCACAAGGTGAGCTATGTATTGAATAAATTCAACTTTAACCCTAAATTGAGATAACTACTTTGCAGTTTGTCTTTTTTATTTTCTTAGGTCTCAATGTCTTTATCCTACCAATGGATGTTTGATTATTATTTACCAAACACTGCACACTTGAGAAATAGAAGATACAACTTGTTTCTAAAACTTAGAGTAAATCATTGTCTTTTCTATACACCAACATTCTCTGTAAACTAAATGGGTTCAATTAGATCATCTCAAAAATAATTTCTGCTTTATAGTGTATTATTCTATGATTGTGGCAATAATCCATTAACTAAATAAATGACTAGAAGTCCTGGAGTTTAGAAAATTATTGAAATTAAGTATTATAAGCAGTACAATCACTGTAGAAAGGAGTTAAACATTGTTATACTTCATGAGTAAGCAATTACACTCCTCAACAGCAAAGAAATCCTTGCATTTGTATACTAATTAATACAAAGACTGTTTACAGAGACACTATTCACGTAGCAAGTATCCAGAAACAACTCAAATGCACAGAGTAGGAAATAAATAAATACATAGCAGCATGTTCATAAAATATACTATTTCAGAGCAGTTAAAGTGAATGGAATACAGTTGGAACATCATGGATGGTTTTATAAATATAGTATTGAGAAGGAAAATACAAAAGTCCCAAAATATTATATACAAAATGTCAATACCATTTTTTAATAAAATTTAAACAACTGAAACCAAACCATGTATTTACTAGGAATATGTAAAAAAAATAACTATGTATGTTTCCAAGTGGCAATGAAATTATAACATAGTAATTATGTTAGAAGGGAGGATCCTGGTGGACAGCATGGAGAAGTTTCATATAAACAATGTTAGTTACTGTCAATGTTCTAATTACCACATTGAATAGAAGATTTATAAATACTATAGGATTTTAAATAAATAAGTAAATAAGTAAATAAATATATACATGTATACAAAAGCCAATGGGCTAATAATAGTATCAAGAACCATGGATTCCAAATAGCCATAGCAATCCTGAGAAAGAAGAATGAATAGGTGGGATCTCAATACCAGATTGCAACTGTTCTCAAAACAGCCTTGCACTGGCACAAGAACAGACATATAGACCAATGGAATAAAATAGAGAATCCAGATATCAACCCAAACCACTACGCTCAATTAATATTTGATAAAGGAGGCATGAACATACAATGGAGTCAAGACAGTCTCTTTAATAAATGGTGTTGAGAAAATTGGACAGATATGTGCAAAAAAATGAAACTAGACCACCAACTTACACCATACACAAAAATAAACTCCAAATAGATACAGGATTTAAACATAAGATGGGAAACCATAAAAATACTAGAGGAATCCACAGGCAGCACAATCTCAGACATATGCCAAAAGAACTTCACTGATACTGCTCCAAGGGCAATGGAAGCTAAAGAGAAAATAAACAAATGGGACTGCATCAAAATTAAAAGCTTTTGCACAGTAAAAGAAACCATCAACAAAACAACAAGAAAGCCCACTGTATGGGAGAACATATTTGCAAATGTTATCACTGATAAAGGTTTAATCTCCAACATCTACAGGCAACTTATATAACTTAATAAAAGGAAGATAAATGATCCAATAAAAAAATGGCAACGGACCTAAATAGATCCTTTCCGAAAGATGACAGAAGGAAGGCCAAGAGACCCATGAAAACATGCTCTAAGTCACTAATTATCTGAGAGATGAAAATCAAAATGACAATGCGATATCATCTCACACCTGTCAGAATGGCAATCATCAACAAATCAATAAATGACAAGTGTTGGTGAGGATGTGTAGAAAAAAGTAACCCTTGTGCACTGCTGGTGGGAATGAAGACTGGTGCAGCCACTGTGGAGAACAATATGGAGTTTCCTCAAAAAACTAAAAATGGAACTCCCATTTGACCCAGCAATCCTACTCTGAGGAATATATCCCAAGAAACTAGAAACACCAATCAGAAAGGATTTATGCATCCCTATGTTCATAGCAGCACAATTTACAATAGCTACAATTTGGAAACAGCCTAGATGCCCATCAGTAGCTGAGTGGATCAGAAAACTATGGTACATCTACACAATGGGATACTATGCTGCCATCAAAAAGAAGGAATTCTTACCATTTTCAGCAACCTGGATGGAACTGGAGAGCATTATGCTAAGTGAAATAAGCCAGTCAATGAAAGAAAAATGCCACATGATTTCACTCATTTATGGATAATAAATAACATTATAACTGATGAACAAAAAGATAGATACAGAGGCAATAAAGCATCAAACAGACTGTCAAATTACAGCAGGAAGGTTAGGGAGAGGTGGGGCAGATAAGAGATCAACCAAAGGACTTGTATGCATTCATATAAGCATAACCAATGAACACAAGACATTGGGGGGTTAGGGTATGCCGGGGGGGGGCAATGGGGAGATATTTATACAAGTAATACATTAATTTAAAAAATAAATAAAATAAAATCAACTTTTAAGATTAAAAAAAGAACCATGGATTATGATTATGATTAATTCCATTCTGTGAAAATAATTAAAAGTTCAACAGCATAGAAAATATAGTCAATAATATTGTAATAACTATGCATGGTGCCAGGTGGGTACTAGAAATACCAAGGGGAATACTTTGTAATATATATGATTGTCTAGTCACTATACTGTATACTTGAAACCAATACAAAATAATATTGAAAGCAAATTAAAAAGTAAAAAGTCCATATATCATCTATGGAAGGTCTTTAAAATAAAGACCTTAAGCTAATGTTCTTCATTCCTCATGTAAAACAAATGATAAAAAATTCATTTACCAAAAATAGTAGGATTTCTTGGTTACTTAGGATGTCTTCTATTAGAGTACCTCGTCATTTAACTAGTGTTAATAAAACAAGAAGGCAAACCGGAAATACATCACACTCTGCCCTGAATCCCAGTCCCTCTTGGGATGACAGTCACTTTCTATTTTCTTTGACCACCTCGGTCCTAACTTCTGGAGTAAGGTCAGGACAGCGAGATGTGCGGGTCCATCCATAGCATCTTCCTGAGCAGAAAGGAGATTGTTGAGATCACTGAATACTTGCTATTTCAGAGCATGTCCTTTATGGGGTGCAGTGAGAGATCATTCATATATAATTTAAACCACAGATGAACCCATAAGCTAATGGGGAGCACAGCAGATGAAGACAGCCAAACCTCTTCTTTGTGTGGCATTGAGAATGTAATCTTGAGACTCAAGAACAATTACCAACTTTCTTTGGTTTGAGACATATACCCAAACCAAAGCAATTTATTTGTTCAAAACACACACACACACACGCACACACACATTCACACACTGTTGTGGACATGGTGTGTGTGTGTGTGTGTGTGTGTGTGTGTGTGTATGTGTGTGTGTGTATGCATTCTTTGCTCTTACAGAATTTACATTTTACTGAACAAGACCAACAATAAGCAGTCTTTGCTCTTATGGAATTTACATTCTATTGAAGAACACTAACTAAATTTAAGTAAATAAATCATTTAAAAGAGCAAAAGTGAAATGAAGAAAATAAATATCATGCAATATAAGAGAGACCGAGAAGAAAAACATTGCTTTAGAGCACAAATGACTTCGGTCTGCTTTTTAAGGCCTCCAAACACTGCACGCTTTGAGATTGCATCAGTGCTCATTCAAAGAAGCTTGAGGCCCCTTATGCTTATGAGGCTGGCTTGCATCAACCGATTCAAGTGTCATTAGGTACACGCATCTGAAACTACTGAAACCTGCCAACATATGCGAAGAGCATAAGCCTCTTCATCATTCAGCCACTCTGCAATCAGGCTCCTTTTAAACCCTCCCCCCACCTCTTCCTTGGAAACCTTCACAAAGCTAGGTGACTCACCCCCACCTGTAAGGACCAGCTACTCCTGAAAAAGAGTCAATTTCTTTTTACAAGCTCCACACTTCTGACCTTTCCAAGCTTATATCTTAAGGGAATTTAAATGTATACATAATTTATATAAGCACAGATTTGAAAGAGCATGTTACATATTCAAATATATATGTTTGCATGTATATGTACATGTATATGTATGTGTATGTGTATGTGTATGTCTATGTGTGTATGTATATTCATCCCATCATGAGATACCATATTCAGATGAAGTTTCACACCTGGAAAACTTCTTGGGGGCACCATTCATACAAGGCTTTGAATTAATAATCATGCAGAAAACTTCTAGACGCTAAGTTGTGACATCAGCCAATGCATTGATTAAATCTTAGTGAGACATTTACAAACTGCTATCTGTAAGCTTGTAAGTTTTTTTCTGCTGGTAAACCTGATCTAGAGTACTGTCAGAAAGCTGACCACCTCTGCTCTTTGACATGACATCTGCTGATGGCCAGCCTGGTTTGTCATGCCTGGCAGTGAAAGAAATGGTATTTTGGAATAAATTTCTGGAGGTTCCAGTTGAACACTTCTTTCTCACTAGGCGACAAGAATAAGTGGGAGACTTGTGCAGAAGATCTTTTATGCAAACATTGTAGAGATCTCCTTCAAGATCGAAAGATGCCTACACAGCAGAAGCACTTATGCTAAACATTTCATCAAATACCTGGCTGTTTTTCAAACACTTCGGTGAGCTGCTGGTTGTGAAGACTGTTAAACCTCCTCCTTACCTTCCCCAGTTGTAAATGTTTCAGACAGAGAACCATAACAGTGTGGAGAAATAAAGACAACAAACAAAATAAAGTTAAAATTATGCTCGTCTGCTAATAGACCCAACCCCTGTCTTTCTCACCATTTGTGAGAAGTCATATTTATAATTATAATCCACCTCATTTCTAAATCACCACAGTTTAGCCATAATCTGTCCAGAACCATGATCCCAGTAGCTTTCAGACACCACATTACTCCCTTTCTCTAAAATGGTCTCTCATAACACATCCTATAGAACAGCCTCTCTCACATTGAACAGGATGCTGGAGGCAGTCTCAGGCCATTATAGATTGGGGGGGTGGGTAGTAGAGGGGTTGGACTATGCAGGTAGAGATGCTTCCAGGGTTTACTTTTCCAATGGTGGGAAAAAATATCTTGTTTTAAAATCAAGATGTCAACATTATTTTCAGTTGTCAATCACGTACAAGGAGTTTAGTTTTAGATATCGACCATTGTTTAGGCAAGGAATTCAAAATTTGTCTTTCACGCTAAAAAAAAAGTAAATATATACAAAGCTTTTTAACCCAACTAATTGCAAAACTATGTAACTAACTGTCAAGATACTGCAGGAAAGTCAAATAGGGAAGTGATATATAAAATATTTGTAATAGTCCACTAATATCAGTGATGTATGATTTGTGGACATATTAATTGCTTGCTCTTCTGGGTAACTGACTGGGAATGGTACAGATTTGGATAGTCAGAGGACTGCTTCTAGAGGCATTCATCTGCACTTCATTCACCTGTAAAACCCAAACATTTTTTATTTCTTATGAACAGTTACTTACCCCATGTATATCCTGAGAACAAAGCAAAAATAGACTGGATTGACTACATTTCCGCCTCTCTTCTGAATGCTTGGTCTCATAAATATTTGAGGAAAGACCTTCTCAGTTTTTTAACTTTAATAAAAAGAATTATATTTCTTTATTTTGAACCAATGAATTGTGACTTTGGGCCACGAAAGAGGAGGTTAACAACTTTCTGAGAACTCAAGGAATTTCAAAGCCGTTTTGAAATACAGAGTCACTTGTAACCACGACTTTCTACTTAGATTGGCTTCTTTCATTTCTATGTTCAATTCATATTTCTTAAAATGCCTTAAGCTTCTTCTTTGTGTGGCATTGAGAATGTCATTTTGAAACTCAAGAATACCAACTTTCTTGTGTTCCACTTATACCAATTGTCTACACCGATGCTGTAGAGGTCCAGGAATAATATTTTTCAGTGGAGAGTTATGATGTTATTAATAAACAACTACTCTGCTGATAAATCTATATTTGGTTTCTAATAAGTATGGGAGTGTCGTCCTCATCTCTTGTTCCTGGAATCCCAAATGCTTGTAATTTCAGTTTCGGACTGAAGTGCATTTATGGTTATAGTAATGGAAGTACAAGGTTTTCAAAAAATATATTTTGTTCTTTTACTATAGGGAGATATTGTGAAAAGTTCCAATGTGAACAACCCAGTTTCTCAAAAAACAATTTCACATATTCTTGTGAAGGGCCTGAGTTTTTGATAATTAAGATGTATGTTGCGCTTTACGGTAAGCCATTATTGATTCCATATCATTTGGAATCATGGCTACAGCAAGAAAATCAGACTCACCCTTTCATACTAAGTTCTGTTCTTGGGACCAACAGAATTTAAGTCTGCTGTCATTAATCTTTTAGGACATAGTCCCAAATTCATGAAGGTAATCTTTTTCTATTGCTTTCATTCCATATTTTTCTAAATATCTTCAGCCCTCTCTCTCCCCACTTCCATCCTATTTTTCCTAATAACTCCTTAAAAAATTGCCTCTAAGTTTATGTTTTAAATTATTACATCTATAAATGGTTCTCAAGCATTAACTTCTATAAAGAGTTGTATATTTTCATTTCAATAGCCTGCTGGACACTTTCAGCTAGATTTCCTTCAAGCCTCTCAAATCCAACAGATCCAACATGGAATACATCTCACCCAGAGAATTATGCTGATCTCCTTCCTGTACCCCTAAAACAGGAACTGGTATTTCCTCTGCTGATCTTCCATAGTAGTTTACCTATATTTTTTAAATCCAGTATGACACTTTCTTCACAAATGGTCATGCTTTCTCCATTGCTCAGCCCCTCAACTAAACTCTAAATATCCTTCCTGTAGAGCAGCATCTGGGCATATTTTCTGACCCACTATATCTAACCAAGACCTTTTATTTTGTAGACTAGAGGCCCGGTGCACGAAATTTGTGCATAGAAGGAGGGGTGTTCCTCAGCCCAGACAGCACCCTCTCCAATCTGGGACCCCTCAAGGAATGTCTGACTGCCCGGTAGGATTGGGCTTAAATGGGCAGTTGGACATTCCTCTCACAATCCAGGACTGCTGGCTCTCAACTGCTCACCTGCCTGCCTTCCTAATAACCCCTAACCACTTCTGCCTGACAGCCTGATTACCCCCTACTCATTCCCCTGACAGCCTGATTGATGCCTAACTGCTTCTTTGCCAGCCTGTTTGGCCCTAACTACCCTCCCATGTAGGCCTGGTCCCTCCCAACTGTCCTCCCCTGCTAGCCATCTTGTGGTGGCCATCTTGTATATAAATGGGGACAGTCATCTTTGACCACATGGGGGCCATGTGGAGTAATGGTGAATTTGTATATTACCCTTGTGTGTTGGAGTAATGGTGAATTTGTATATTACTCTTTTATTAGATAGTAGAGAGGCCTGGTTTTTGATAGTAGAGAGCTGGTTTTTGACCTGAACGGTGTCCCAGATCAGGGTGGGGGTTCCCTTGGGATGTGGGGCATCCTGGGCAAGGGGCCTGTGGTGAGCTAAGCAGAGGCCCTGGTATCTGTGATTTATTTATCTTCTATAATTGAAACTTTTTAGCATTGAGTGGAGGCCTGGACCAGCCAGAGTGTGCAGGAAGTTTGGCTTCCTTCATTGTCTGGGAAACTCAAGCCTCCTGCTGTTCCATGGCCACAGACATCTTGATTGGGTTAATTTTCATACTCACTCCTGATTGGTTGGTGGGCGTGGCTTGTGGTGTAGCAGAGGTGTGGTCAATTTGCACATTACTCTTTTATTAGATAGGATGTCTGTATTATTCACTGACTCAATGAAGTTTGTTTTTTTTTTTAATATAAGATTAAATGTGCCATTTCTGACCCTACCTGATTTGGCTCAGTGGATAGAGCATCAGCCTGTGGACTGAAGGGTTCCCGGGTTTGATTCCAGTCAAGGGTATATGCCTGGGTTTCAGGCTCAATCTCCAGTAGGGGGCGTGCAGGAGAAAGCCAATCAATGATTCTTTCTCATCACTGATCTTTCTCTCTCTCCCCCTCTCCCTCCCTCTCTGAAATCAATAAAAATATATATTTTTTTAAATGCGTTGGGGTTGTGCCTCTTGTTTCTAGAAAAAAGAAAAGAAAGAAAGAAAGAAAGAAAGAAAGAAAGAAAGAAAGAAAGAAGAGATGAGAGAGGGAGAGAAAGAGAGAGAAAAAGAGAGAGGGAGGGAGGGAGGGGCATTTTTGTATTTCTCACTTCTGAGTTTTATAACAGAAAAGTGTTTCACTCCTCAGAGATAACAGGAAACCCCATTTCTTCTCTCACTTAGCTTTCTGCAATTACTCCAAATTGATTAACACATTCTCTCTCAGGAGGAGTGCCATAGGAATACCTTTTCCTTCGGTCTTGGTATCTTCTCTTTCACTAGTTCTAACAAAAGGTTAAGAAATTGCTTTTATAACACTCCCTCCATGTCCTCGGCCTGGCCACAAGCAGGGGGTGGTTCCAGCAATATTCCTAGCAGAAGCAGCCCTTGAAGGTGAGCAGGCAGGAAGATGTTCCCTCTAGCTGCTACCCTCCTGCCCATCTTTT
Organism: Lasiurus borealis; assembly: GCA_004026805.1. Classification (NCBI taxonomy): domain Eukaryota; kingdom Metazoa; phylum Chordata; class Mammalia; order Chiroptera; family Vespertilionidae; genus Lasiurus; species Lasiurus borealis. The sequence goes on along the minus strand of PVJN01009160.1, from coordinate 37,196 downwards.
CATGTTGAATGTCCTGTTTCCTGATCTTCTGGGTTCAGAAAAGGATCCTCAATTGGACTGCCTGAAGCTGGCCCTGGCACTTACAAGAATGGTATCTCAAGGAAGGTGTTAAACCTCCTCAAATTTGATTTTTTTTTTCCAACTGAAAAGTGGGAATATAAGATGGAACACAGGGTGATGTCGTTAGAGCATGGACTCTGGAGCCCCTAAGCCTGTTGTTTCATCCCAGCTCCGACACTAACTGGGGCTCCCACACTCTCTGGACCTTCCTAGAAAGCAATAGAAGGATCAGGAAAGACTTTGTGAGGGAGGTAATATTTGAGGTGACATTTAGGGATGCATAGGAATTTGGGGGCACTGGAGAGAGAGGAAGTCTTCCTAGGAGAGGAAACAGGCTGAGCCAATACCGAAAGGTTAGACAATACTTCTTTGCCTTAATAATTTGGCTGTCCCATCCATTTCTGCATTTCTGGAATGGTAGAACATAGAACATGGTACATAGAACACACACATATATGAATAAGCAGGGGAATGTAAACACAGATTCTCAGGGAGCTGATTCTGTGGTAGTGGTGGGGGGTTTTCAAGAAATTAACAAAGTATTAATGGAAGTTACATCTTGGTGTAGATTGTAGTGGTTTTAATTTTCTTTACTTTTTTATTATTTGCCAATTTTCTGCAATAAATGTGCAGATTTTCATAATTACTCAGAAAAATACAATAAAAATTAAGTTGTTTTTCCTTGCTGGAGTTTTCAGCTTCTGTAGTGCTTTGCTCACACCTCTTTTCCATATTTCCCTGGACCCAGAAAATTATAGATACCTCTGAATTAGCTGGGTTGGCTGGTTCACCCCTATGTCCAATTGGTCTTGAGAGTCAGAAAAAAGACCATCTTCAGATCTGGGCGGATCTAGTTGAGATACCTCTGGTTGCCAGGCAGCAGACATCCACAATCAATCACAGCATCATGTCTGAAGTTAGACATGGCTTAGGATCCAGGAAGCCACTAAGCTGCCTCAGTGAGCACTGAGGAATGAGCACTGAGACTAAGCCGATTTGCCTGTACACGACTTGTTCTCCCACAATTGAGCACATTTGAATAAACTTAGCATCCAAAGCATCACCAAAGGGAATAATACTTCAGGCAGGCTGCCTTCATACTTGGCTGTCAGTGTCTGCTCCTCAGTCACACAGGGTAACAGGAAGTCAACATTGAAAGTGGCAGCTCATGTGAAGGCCTCTTCACATTTGGGGGCACTGGGAGAGAGAGGAAGTCTTTCCAGGAGAGGAAACAGGCTGAGCCGATACTGATAGGCTAGACAATACTTCTTTTTTTAAAATATATTTTACTGATTTTTTACAGAGAGGAAGGGAGAGAGATAGAGTTAGAAACATCAATGAGAGAGAGACATCGATCAGCTGACTCCTGCACGCCCCCTACTGAGGATGTGCCCGGAACCAAGGTACATGCCCTTGACCGGAATCGAACCTGGGACCCTTCAGTCCTCAGGCCGATGCTCTATCCACTGAGCCAAACCTGTTTCGGCTACCACTGGTTCTCAACCTGTGGGTCATGACCCCTTTGGGGGTCGAAAGACACTTTCACAGGGGTCGCCTAAGACCATCGGAAAACACAGGTATTTACATTATAATTCATAACAATAGCAAAATTACAGTTATGAAGTATGGTTGGGGGTCACCACAACATGAGGAACTGTATTAAAGGATCATGGCATTAGAAAGGTTGAGAACCACTAGGCTAGACAATACTTCTTTGCCTTACTAATTTGACTCTCCCACCCATTTCTGCATTTCTGGAACCGGTAGAACATAGAACATGGTACATAGAACGCACACATATATGAATGGCCCACCTGACTGGGAGCGAGGCTGCATCTCTGTACTCCCTGGAGCTACCAGAGGATTCCCAGGGCCACCCGTGAAAATGCTTCATTAACGTATGCAGAAGTGACCTACGAGGGGCCAGTAGGCTTAATCCTACACGAAGACAGGTTCTGTTTGCACCTCCTAGATCCACATGGTGCTATTAAATCATAAACAGGCTGCATGATTTAAAAAGAGAAATTTTATACACAAGCATGGATTTCTGGCTTCTCTAAAAAAAGATACATGGAAGGGGCCAACTGGCTGGAGAGTGGTGACACTTGGCTGGAGCTAAGTCGAGGCAGGGGATGTGCTCTCCAGCTCAGCTCCTACTCCCTTATCCCTCGCGTCCCCTCTACTGGGTTGCTCCGCTCATCTTGCACATTGGTATCTATAGACCTTAAGGTTTGCTACAGAGCTTTATAGCTCTTTCGCCTACGCAGGAAAGGCCGTTTAAACCCACTGCATACAATCCCTCCACTGACTCTCCCGGAGTCACGGTGACTCTGCAAAGCTGGGCCCGCTGCTGCGGAACGGAGGCTCCTGATGTCAGTACACCCACGTCATACCTGCCCCGGTCTTCCCTCTGAGACCTGACGTGGCCAGGAGCTCCGCCGCAGCTCATTTACCTCCCGAGGCTGCAGGCTATTTACAGCGCCAAAGAGATCTCAAGGACTCTTGATATACTCCTGATCCTTCAGGAGGAAGTTTGTGTTTTGTTTTGTTTCAGGTTGTTTTTTTTTTTTTTCCTGTTTGGCTGCCTTGATTTTGTAGGACCAATTGATTTACTCAGCTTGTATTTGGTTTTCAGTGATCATCACAATCAAATACATGCTCTCACAGGGTAGACTCTATGGCAGCGGTTCTCAATCTGTGGGTCGCGACCCCTTTGGGGTTCGAACGACCCTTTCACAGGGGTCACCCGAGACTATCGGAAAATGCAGATATTTACATCATGATGCATAACGGTAGCAAAATTTCATGGTTGGGGGTCACCACCACATGAGGAACTGTATGCAAGGGTTGCGGCCTTAGGAAGGCTGAGAACCGCTGCTCTATGCAGTCTTTGTAGACACACCAGGGCAAGTGTGGGCGCACATGGGAAACCAACTGGCAAAGGAGCATCACCAGGTTCCAGCAGGACAACTGTGTTCAGATAAGGAGGGATCATGGCATTCCCTTCCTCTCCGGAAGTCATGGACGTGGCTTAGCACTTGTTCTGGTCAAACAGCCTTTCCAAGACATAAGGCAGATAAACTAACTGCAGGGGACCGGAAATGCAGCTGCACTTGGAGAAGCGATTTTGACCCTTCATTCACTGAAGGGCTTTCTAAATGATGCTCTGAAAATATTTATGTCCTTACCCACCACCTTGCTCTATCCAGGCTGAAATTAGCCAGGGATGTTTATGTTAAGAAAATATTAGAAGCTTACAGGTCAGGTCAAAAAACCTTTCTTGTCATTATGACAACACCAAACATTTAAGACTGATCCGTGATGAGCACATCAATGGGAAATTACCTAAAAATATAAGCTTTTACCTGGCTGGTGCAGCTCCGTTGGTTGGAGCAGTTCCGTTGGTTGGAGCATCATCCTATGCACCTAAAAGGTTGCTGGTTCGATTCCCAGTCAGAGCACTCACCTTGGTTTTGGGTTCAGTCCCTGGTTTGGGCACTGGGCAAATACATAAGGCAACCAATAGATGTTTCTCTCACATCTCTCTCACACACTCTCTCTCTCTCTCTCTCTCTCTCTTTCTCTATCTCTTTTCCTTCCTCCCTCTCTTCCTCTCATACTTTCTCTTCTTCCCTTTCTCTTTCTAAGCATGTTCTTGGGTGAGGCTTAAAAACAAACAAACAAAACAAGCTTCTGATGGACAACCTTGTAAAAATCTTCACACAAGCAAAAGGAACCCAGATACCTGAAGTAGAAGGTTAGACTGAACATCACAGTTTGTTCTTCCTCCAAGGCATCGATGGACTTCTACCAATTAAAAGGAGCCCCGGTTAAACACGAATGATTATAATACTGGTCCAACTGCACAGCTTTTTTGCTCAAATGTCACCTCTTCTGAGAAACCCTCCTTGATCTCAAAGGCAGGGACAGAGTTCCCTCCTCTCTTCTCCTGAAGCAACTACTATTTATGTCTATTAGGGCACTTACCGCATGAATCTGCATGCTGCAGCTTGCTCACAAGATTGAGAGCTCAGCTTTAGGTTCTTGAGACCTGGCCCAGCAGTAAAGGATTTCTATAGATGAGGAAACGAGGGCATGCAGGAAGGAGGACGCAAGGAAACACAGGCCAGAGGGATCAGATACTTAGCATTACTTACACCAAGGGTCAGAGCTCCTCTTCCTGGCTCCCAGCACACATTGCGTTCTGTTCACTTTACTAGATTGGTGAACTCTTGTCGTCTTCCAACATTGTTCAAAATCACTTCTTCCAGGGAGCCTTCCTCATCCCTCTTCCGCCTGCCCCTCGTAAGTTTTTACTCCGTTCACAATTTATCATCTTTATTGTTTGCATTTCCCAACTAAATTGTGAGCAACTTTAAGCCAAGAATTGTCTTTTGTTCCTGTAATTTCTAGGAATTCCTGATATACAGGCTCAATAAATATTGGTTGAATTAATAAGTTAATGAATAGCAGTCCCTAATGGGTGTCTATCTTAAATTTCAAAAGTTAGTTAAGATTTCCATCGTGAGCATATGGATCATCTAATTATTCATACCAATGTTTTAACTCTAGGGCTGCTGTCCCCCTATGGAGAAAGTTCTGGTTTCTGGGTCACCTTTCTCATCAGTTACCAAGGGATCACGAAGTAAAACTCATTTCTGTGTCAACATCAAAAACAGAATGACTTCAAGGAAAACCTATCAAAAGTCAGGTTAATTCTTTTCAAATCAAACACAGCATGCTTTCTGATCTAAAGTCTAATATTCATGTCATTTTAAGTGTTCCTATCTTTTTTATTATAGGAACTGACATAGAAACAAATGAATTATGGTGAGTGGACATAAAATTTACATAAGATGATTCAGACCTGGCTAGAAGAGATGCTTTGAGGGAACTCTCAGTAGGGTGAGTAAGAGAGTAAGAGAGAGAATAAGAGCCAATGAAGGCTAAATAAATAAGGTGGAAGTCATAAAAGGCAGGCAGAAGTTTGTCACCTTATTAGGGTTGGACTTTATCCCATAGGAAACGGAAAGCCCCTTCAAACTCACAGCAGAGAAGCAAGATATCAGGGCAATGGCTATATAGGATATCTACATTTTATATTTAATATAGGGGATGAAGAGGAGACATTCTGAAAAACAGTCATGAAGAAATGTCAATTTGATGAACAATTCCATGTGATGTGCAAGGACATAACCCTTATTACAATGTTTTTACAATGTTTTTGATAACACAGTTGGAATAACAAACACTTTCAATTTCTTTTAAAGCTTGATTGTAATTTTGGTACCGGGTCAAAAGTGTGAATGTGATTACTAGCCACCCCCTTTAAACACAGAAGAGCACCAGTAAAGAACAAAATTGGCCCTCGCCAGTTTGGATCAGTGGATAGAGTCTATATAGGCCTGAGGACCGAAGCATCCCAGGTTTGATTCGGTTGCAAGCTCCTCTCCAGCCTTGGTGTTGGTTGGGGCATGGGCAGGAGACAACTAATCAATGTGTTTCTCTCACATTGATATTTCTCTCTGTCTTTCCCTCTCTCTCTAAAAATCAGTGGCAAAATATCCTCAGATGAGGATTTAAAAAAAACAGAACTGATCATGGTGTGATTCTAACCTGATTTTTTTCTGGTTTATGAGATGCAAAGCATTTCCAATAAACCCAATGAAACTGAATCCTAATCAGGATTATATTTATCCCTACTCAGAGATTTATTTCATTTTGCTTACATGTTCGGGGAGCATTTAAGAGAGCCCTGTGCTAAAACTCTTGATGACATCTGGCACATGGCCATTTACTCAACAATCCCAGCGAACCCAGGAAAGGGGGTTACGATAAATGATCAAAGTACAAAGTCGCAACATTTATGCTAACAAAAGTTTTAATACAGACTTGACTAAAAGATGCATACAATGAGTACCGAATCTCCATTCATAGGCAGCCTAGAAGATTATGAATGAATTTATTCACTTCAAACAGAGCTTCAGGTTGTGCACTTAAAAAAATTACAAGCCACTTAAAAATGAAAATCAACAATGGAAAGAACGATTATAAAATACAATGGGATGATTTTAAAGAAAGGGTTCAAGTATTGTTGGTAAAGTTCTCCAGACACTAGTCTTTGAAAAGTTTGTGCATTTCCCATCCCTTTGCATAGTAAAGGGGAAACAGAAAAGCAAACCAAAAACACACATACCGCTTGGTAAAACTCCGCAACTCTACGTGACTCGTGTTCCATAGCATGCACCTATGTGTACTGCTCATTTATCTAAGAGTAGCTCTAAGTTAGTGGGCTCATGCAGTATCCTAGGTGAGCAATGAAGTTAGCCTACACTTCCTCATCCATGTGTTGTTCATTAATGCAGTGAACATAGAGCGGGTGAGATGGGAACTTGTCATTACTTGACACTATCTTCTGTTGGGTAACATTAAACGGTGACAATGCTTGTGCTTTGAGCTCAAATGAATAAAGAATCACAAAAAAATCAGCAAATGAACAGCATGTGCAAGAGAAAATACAACAGAGTTGGAAACTACATAACCTAATACCACCAAAAAATAATTAGAATCCATTGTTGACGATTGGTATGGTTGCATAATCTTTCATATTCATACACACACAGCGTAAAGCTTGTGTATTTTACATATACACACAATTAATTTAACATTGGAGCATAGGTTTAGTGACCTATGAAACTGCCAGTGTAACAAAAAGTTACACAGACATTTTTGTCATATGTACATAATATTTGGGGACCACTGTGGTCTGATTTAAAACTTAACATCGCACATTTACAATGTTGTTTGTGAAATGCTCAAAAGTTAATGATCAAGATTGAACTTGTTTTGTAACCACCATGATTGTGTTTCTATTAAGTCACGTGGTGCCTCTGGAAGAGCAGTGAAATGTATATGGTGGACTCAGCGGTGGTTGAGAATCCACGAGTGAGTAGGATCCAGCAACAGAGACAAAAATATGCAGCGACAGGAAGAGATGCCAGGTAATCTGAGTTCCTCGCAGGTGAAAGAGCCACTGCCACCAGGGAAGGGATATGTACAACCTGTGTCCTAGGAAGCCAAGAAGAAGGCTGGTCTACCTTGTAGAGAAAGAACCCTGTGAGCACAATAGACACATACAGCTAGCTCTAGGGAAAGACTGTGTACCTGTGTAGCACCTAGTACTCAGAAAGCAACAGCAGGAGGAAGATGTTAGGTTATGGTCTATTGTAGCAGATAGAAAGTAAAGTTTCTGCTCTAGGACTGTGCTACCTCCATGATTAAAAATATATGGGAAAGAGGGGCGAGCGGGAGAGGGGAATGGAAGAGAGAAAAAAAGGGGGGAAAAGAAAACAATATATATGTGGGAAAATTGCACTGTTTTAAGAGCACATTTTGAGGACATAATCCTTTGCAAAGTCAAAGCCAAGGTTGTGAGACCAGCATCATGAAAAGTGCAGAAAAGGGACTTACAGTTCACTGATGTGGTTGTCACGACATGAAGAGTATAATTGATGTCCTGTTTCTAAAAGAAGGTCGCTAGAGAAGTATGGGGATGTTGGAGCCTCCAGGAAAGCTCATCTCTAGATGGACATTCACTGAATGGATCATGTACCATGTTTTACATTCAAATCAAAGCCAGGACCACGTTTCTCTATTTGTGTATATAGCACTTGATCTCTTGAAGCGATCATGAGCTTATTAATGGAAGAAGAAACCTCAGTGAAAGTGGGCTAAACTCAGAGGGACTGGGGAATCCAGATTACATCTGCAAATCTTCCTGGAGGGAAAAGAAGGTGACGCTGTATGTATAGTAGAACCGCGCTGTGAGCTAGCACAACTATCCACAGACCAGCGGCACACCATGTCCCCCCACCCCTTGTTGAAAACACAACACACAGAAGTGAAGACTATTCTAGAAGTGCTCACAGAAAGGGGATTGTTGTTTCTGTCTCATCGTCAGTGTTACAGTGGATTTCTGCCTTATATATTTTGAGGCAGGAAGATGAAGCGTGAATAAAAATATTGATAGTAATAGATATGAATAAAATGGAAAGCTTAACTTTTTATCCAAGCTTTCAACATTGAAAAATTATTATTATTATTATTTTTTAATTTAAGGCTTTAAGTTTATCCTCCTTTCACATTAAAGACAGAGGGGAAAATTGTCAAAACCAAACACTAACGTCATGAGCTTGGCACTTTAGTGATTAATTTGAAAGGGTGTCTACTTTCTTACATTATATACATATGTTTATAATGACAACAAAAAATTTTAGAGACTTACTAGGACATGTATTTGCATTTACATAATTTGGGGGTTTTTAATATGGGTTATTTTGTTCTTGTGTGTTTCCCTCATCTTTTATTTTTTTTGGTTTCAAAGCATTTTGTTTCATTCAAACATTTTGCTCTTAAATCGCACCTGTTTTTGTGCCCCAACTCTTTGTATCTGTGGCCACATCTGTCTGTTTGTAAGCAAGCCCAACGATCACTGTACAACACGTTACTAGAGAGAAGGACGGAGACAGAGACATGGCGAAAAGGAAACAGAAAGATGGGGAGCGAACAATGAACTCGATTTCACAGAGAACCTTTACAAGAAAAATATTTCACTACAGACAAGTGAACAGGATGTGTCCAAATCTCTTATTTCCATATTTACATTTACAAAAGAACTATACAAGAGTACCCACGCTTAAGTCCCAGCTCCCGTGTCCCACGGCTGCCCGGTGCGAGAGAAACGGAGTGGGAGAACGAATCAACAAGTGCAGGGAGTTGGTGGCCTGGTCTACACTGGGGGGGCGGGGCCAGGCAGCTTCCTCGTGTTCCCCTGTCGTCTACACCTTAGGAATTTGGTTGCAGGTTGGGCTGCGGATTGGCTTGCTAGCTGCTTGTTGTAGATATGCCATGCAGATTTGACCCTTTTGAAAATTAGATCTTCATGCCACTGGAGTGTGTCGTCGGTAGGAAAGGAGAAAAGAAATCATGCCAGATCATGTAGGAGATATTAAGTGCCAGCAGGCTGAGGAAGAAAAAGGAAGTCATTTTTGCTATCTTTAATGGTTCATTTATTGCACTTAATTTTTGTTGTTTTTGTTCCTTCTTCCTTTAGGAAAAAAAAAAAAAAGAGAGAGAGAGATTCTGAAACAGTTCATCTTAGAACATTGTCTTTTGCTCCCCTTTTATTGACAGGCGGTGGGAGGAGTTCTTTGAAATGATTTCCAAAAAAAAAAGACAGTTTTCTTTGACCTCATCCCGGTCACCCCAACTTGAGTTCTACAGTCATGACCACCCAGTGTTTTGTTTACAGGCAACATTGCTGAAAGCGTGTCACATCCCGAATCCAACCGTGCGAGGCACCGTTCGTCCGCCGCAGCTGATTCAGATGGGGCCTTGCTGACTGGGATCGAACCTCCTCTTCTTGACATTTCTTCCCGAGTGCGTCAAAAGAAGATGCAAGTGGAGGGGGGGAGAAATCCACAATATTAGTCAGATCGCGATAGGAAGAGGGTGACGATAATGACAACACTAGTTCCAGAGCAAAGTAATCAGCTCACACTGAGGCAGCTTTTCCGAAATAACTCGAGATTGAAACACAGAACCTCTTACACTTTTGAATGTCTTGACAATCTCTCCGCTAGAACACATTCATTTGTGAAGATCAAAAGAAGCTTGCAGGGGTTCGTGGGAAATCACTGACAGTCTCACGAGCCCAATTTATCTCTTATTTCAGAAGTAACTGACAGAGCTAATTGTAGCCGGATCAAAATTATTACTATATGGAGGCTCCTCCATTTTGGGGGCTATTAGAACTCTCAAGGTCTTGTAGCTGATTCCTTCCGGGACCTGTGAGTTCTGTATCGGTGAGTCAGCCTTTGCCAAGATGGCAAAACGCCTTGTTCTATACCCAGTGCCTGTGCTGCCTCGGTGTGTGAGCTCTTACCACACTGTGGAACACGCGTTTTTCATGTCTAGGAAGTCGAAGATCAGAGCGCACAGGGCGAGAGTGCACCCTGAGGAGAATGGACACAGGCTCGGGTTAGTTAAGCAAATGCAGCAGGGTAGCTTAGTTGACAGAAACAAGTTCAAATGCCTCGCTCACAGTGTCCAGTCTCCTAAAAAAGTGGTTCTGAGGTTTCAAACGAGAAAAGAAAGAACCAGCAAGACACTTGTACAAGGCCACAAGAGTTGGTTGCAACCTCCCCATGGTCTGGTTTCATGTGGGGCATCAAGCAAGGAGGCTCATGCATTTAATCTGCGCACTGGGCGGGTGCAAGGCTGCTGCCCCCGAGGCATCATGCAAAACTGGAGGCCGAGGAGTCCCCGGCAGCTCTCGTTCCCCTGCCCGCTCACTCGGGGCAGCTGGATGCCCTGACAGCCCTGATACCAAAAGGATTACAGCATCTTCCTCCTCCCTTCTAGGTAATTTAAAATAAAAATAACACCAAAGTCCCGAGTTCCAAATTCATCCTGCAAAGTTCTTATTTCCCCCAAAATTACCACTTTGATGCTATTTTTTTTTGAACTATCACATCTAAAAGTCTGCAAAGAAAAATTTCCTTTTCTTTTTGAAAGTTTTCATTAAAACATGTTTAATGGCCTGAACATATGGTTCATTGACTTAGCAGGTAATCCATTGTAGCAAACACTTCTTCAACAGTGCTACTTCCTTTTCTTCGCTATCACCCGCCACCTTACAACCCTCCTTTGAGTTAATATTCTCGAAAGCATGCATTGCTGATGCTGCCCTAGAAATCGAGATGAGACCAACAGGGACATATCCCATAATTCATCTGTCCCTGAGTCTGCTCCGGAGCACAGGCAGTGCATTACTATCCATGATCATAGCACTTGAAGGTAATCATATCAGGAACCACACTCCCAGTCAGTCGGGTGGGGGAAAACAGGGACCGCTTGACCTTGTAAAATGATCCTGAAGGACTACTAGTTAGCTATGCATTACTGGAACTCAAAAGAAATGTTAAACTAATGTCTTCTCCATTACAATGAATGTAGAGGAAATACCAAGCCAACTGTTGCTATGCATGGAAATGACTATATTGCCCACATCTAAATTCCTTTCTTCAAATGCAGGGAATGTCAGGTGAACAGTCATGTCCAAGGTCAGAACTACAATCCAGTTCGCTTTTAAACGGAGATATGAAATCCCACTTCGGCACAACATACAGGCAACCTCTGTGCTTCTTCTAAAAGTCAGTTTTTGAAGCTTAGATTGCATTTTTTTTAATAGAAACAATGTCCAACAGGGTGACTGGTTCCCAGGCTGACGAGGAGGCCACACCGTGCTACAGAACCACGTACTGATCAGAAAATGGCATCTGCGTACCCACAGGGGATTCTGGGGCCGCATTTTTTCCCCATGAGGACGAAAGAGACACTCCCACGGCAGGCTCACTGTGAGGGTCCCTCACATAGAAGCTGTGACCACCACGGTCTAATGTAGGTAGACAACTGCTTGTCCTGAATTTTCTATATCTACGTCTTTTCGTTCAATCGCAACGTGAAAGCACAACTATTGTAGACATGTACTTATTATTTTCCTTCCACGGCTGTCTCGCCTGAATATTCTCTGTTCACTAGGACTGCGAGGCAAATAACTTTCTCATCATAACCTATAAGGTGTTTCTGGATCACTACAAAATATTACCATAAACCACAAACAACTTTCTCATCATAACCTGTAAGGTATTTCTGGATCACTACAAAATATTACTATAAATCACAAACCTTGCCTTGACCCCATTTTCATTAATTTCTACTACTTCTGAAAAACCTGGACTTTTGCCCACAATATATAGTATACACACATACATGTATACAAAAAAGTAAAACAACTCTTCAGTTAACAACAACCATCTCAGATTGTAAAGACTTTAGGTATTTCAATGGCATATTGATCCACTGCTATCACCTTCTTATCTCTCCTCAATGAGTCCTTGAGCACCTCCAAAACCCCTCTCTTAACCCTTTCTAGGCAACCTCAGACTGAGTTCGCCTCCTCAAGAGTTGAGTCAGGGGGCTGAACTCGGTCCGCCCGGCAACCTGAGAGAGAAACTGCCTAACACGGGAGCAGCAGGCACCGGGGGAATTTTGCATTGGGATCCGGTCATGGAATTCGGATAAGCAACCAGTCTGATTATGCTCCTCATGGAAAGACAAGGTAACAGTGATCCCATTTTCTAACTCTGTAAAAAACCCAAAGCAAATTTTAAAAAAGACATGTGTTCTTCTGAGAAAATATCATTAGCGATATTAAGTTCCTTTCCAATTTCATCCAACTTGCCATTCAGACTACTTAGTTAACTTCCCTTGTATTCATCCAGATGGGGTCCTTTAAGTTTTCAGTTATGTGAGTACCTAAACAGCCTGTGCTTTACTACGGCCAGTGAAGTAAAACAGGTCACACGGCACTGCTTACAAAGTCAGGCTCCGTAAGAGTGTGTAACCCAAGAAACTTCTCAGAGAGAAGAAATCACGTATGATAATCACACTCACTAAATTAGCTACTTTAATGTCAAGAGCAGCTCCGCCAGGCCAGTCTCGCCACTGCTGTCACTGAACCCCATGGAGAGAGCAAGTAGTGGGATACTGGGGAATGGTGAGGCGGTTCCACAGACTGAGACATTATGGTTTTAGCTGAAAGAATCCAACACTCATCCTAAAATCTCATGATTTGCATTGTCACCAAACTATGTCACTGTTACCTACCTTCAAGTAATTTTCCGACTATCACCTAGAATTTCTCTTTCCTACTACCATCAACTACAGTGTTCATATATTTTATGTGCACATAAGTGACCATAGCTCACCTCAGTTTTTCTGTATTTAGATTTAGGGACTGACAGTTAAAAAGCCACGTGCAAGGTGATGACAAAAATTCTGTTCACTTTCAATTGATATCAAATGCTCTTTTCATATAATTGTCACCTTTCCTAAGCTTTAGAGAAGATGCTACTAAAATGACCCTTCATGTACATAATTTTTTCCAAAATCTAATAAAAGCAACAGCTCTCATGATCTAATCAAGTAGATTATTATACAACATTGGATAGAAAACCCGAGTCCCTGTGAGTCAGGACAGAGTTTGCAATCCTCTGCACCACAGCATTCGTCTGTGTGTGTAAGTGTGGAGAGGATGAGGAGCAGGGGGTGAAGGTAAACAAATGCAGATGGGGGAAATGTTGGACAAGTTGGTATGCCAAGAGCCTCGATTTATTTTGCACAGATGACTCAGAGAAAAATCCTAAAGACCCAAAAGACTGGAAATATATAGACTAAACCGTTCCTTAGACACCTCGTATTTTTAAATTAACTAAAGTTACTAAGGCATATCTACCACATTGCCCAACAGATGAGGATATTACGTAAAATAAAATAATCTACCAAATAAACATTTTTTTTCTTTTCAGGAAGTCTGTAACCTTGCTTATGAAAGTCTTATTCTCATTCAGCAAAGCTTTCAGACTCTACGACTCTGCTACGAAGAAGTAATATAAACTTATATTCTATTTTACCACAATAATCTTGATAACCTTCATTATCACCTTACACACACAAAGATACCTATACTCTCATATGCACACACACTCACATGCACTCTTGCTTTTTACCACCTGTTTCAGAGGAAATATGGTTTAAGAGAAAAAAAACTATAAAAGATGGCAGTGTGTCAGGGGCCAAGGTATTGCTGCATTTCTCATTTGTACATGAATGGGTCAGGCATGGCATGACCCTTCTTCCACATCCACGTTACTCACAGAGTTCTGCCCAAAGACACGTGACGCTAGGGAAAATCCGCACTCCCCCCAAGCAGTTCACACATGTGGAAGTCTGGGTGCCCTCCAATGCTGCAGGTAACTCTGTCAATGTCTCTGCTGGCAATAAAAACCTGATGCAGGAGGGATGTCCAATAAAGGTATGTAATGCGATCTTTCTTACAAACTATTTTTCAACTTCGGCTTCTAAAGGGAATCGCTTTAGTATCCTCATTGAACTCAGTGAGAAACTCAAAGGCTTTCAGTTCAACTAGCAAACAATTATACTTCCAGAGCACGTCTGGATTAATCATCCCCCAAACTGCCCAGGTGGTGAGAAACCTAAGCTTGATCATTCGCACCCACAGTCTTTTATGGCAAAGTTATACTGTAGATCTTTCGTGTTGACTATGAACCACGGAGCTACTATTAAAGTTGAAAGCAAATTCAGATCCTCATGGAGCAACCAATAGCACGAAAAGCAGCAGCTTCTCCACATCTAAACTCCTAAAGTGACTTCCCTCCTTCACTTTTTGTTTTTTCCAGAACATAAAAAACTTACTTCACACTGTTCTACGATGTTTTTCTTTATGAAGGTCGAAGGGCAATGGAAGGGACATCGACCTAGCACAGCGGTACGCACCTGCAGGGCAATCCCACAGCTGTTTCTCACCTCACTCCACGCCCATCTCCCCACCCACCCTTTCTGTTATGTTGATTAGACTTCTCTCTCCGATTTAATTCATCTGAACGGGGCCTAATCCACTTATATACACAGCGATAAAAAGGCTTTTCCATTTTTTTTTTCCCCAAAGAAACATGCAATTCAAGCTGTGAGCTAGGCCAGGCCGCCGTTTTGAGGTCCTGCTACAGAATTGTGCTCTGATCTCCAAATGCTGAGATGGGAAATTGGATATTGCAGCTGGATGGGGAAGATGCACAGTAGGCTGTTTTCCAAGCCTGAGTGTGAGCCAAATTTCTTTTCCTTGAGGCATATTTAAATGGGGGCATTATACACTAATGGATCATGGAACAACTGTCATGTTCAGTGACTTGTTTACAGCAAATAACAAGGCACTAAGAAATATTTGCTTGAATCAGACCAGTCCACACGAAAACATGTTCTTCTGTCATGTGCCACATGAGTGACTCAGTCTCTGGGCAATGTCTGGTTGCTATCGTGATGAGAAATTCAAACATGGGTTGCCTCTTGGGACTGTGTTTTTGAAAACACGTTGGTGC
This sequence comes from Lasiurus borealis, assembly GCA_004026805.1. Lineage (NCBI taxonomy): Eukaryota > Metazoa > Chordata > Mammalia > Chiroptera > Vespertilionidae > Lasiurus > Lasiurus borealis. Next base: position 22,119 of record PVJN01009160.1, on the reverse strand, counting down.
CAAAACGAACGTTCCAGCAAACGAATTCAAGTTTATAAATCTCTCTGTGGAAAAGAGTCACTATTTGATAACAGCTTCCAAGTTGAAAACACTCAAAAAAACTTGCAGGCTTGAATTAATTTAAATCATCTTTGGGTTTGTTTTTCTTTCAAAATCAATTTCTAATCCTAACATTTTAACTGGTTTCAGTAAACAGAATTCAGGATATCAAATATAAAACCAACTAAACTTCCTAATTAAGGCAATTGTTCAGACAATTCAGGTCAAAAACTTCCTCAATTGTGTAACCAGATGAAGACAAAGTGGGCTTTGAATTCGGGCAATGGCCTTACTTCCCACTTAAATTTGTTTCTATAGATCTGGTGGAGATGTAATTTATCACGAGGAATACTTTGAATAAGAGCTCTTATTTACAAATTGTGAGTCAATACAGCACGAAAAGCTATAGAAAGTAATTACCAATGACTCTGAGGTATAGAAATATCTAATAAACTGAATTAGGTTTGAAACTTTGGATTATTTGTGATTATCTGGCACATCTATTTAAACGAACTTAGTTCCGTGATCAATATACAGTCCAAACTAAAAGGGCCCTTAACTATGAAGACACACCAGGCCTACCACTCGCGCCAACATTTGCAGGTAATTAGAAAATAGTAAGTATCACAAAACCACACTTTAAATTCCAATGGGAAACCAATTCAGGTGGTTAGGGAATTAATAAAAATATTTTTGAAAATCTGTTTTTATAAAACAATGAAGCTTTTAAAATCATAAAGCTACATGCAGTGTGACGTGTAATGATGAACAAATGGTTCCTTGGGGTGTGAAAATTTCAAAATGTCAATGGACTATAAACCGGTTTAAACCAGATACAAGGAGTTTATGTCCACCATTTCCAACTGCACAGTTTCCTCGCAGACCTGTGTATTAATAAACGTCTCTCAGAATGCTCGCCCCTAAAAGCTGACCGTCTTCTGTTAAACAACTCCCACTTCCTCTCTCTAACCCTGTGCATGTGCATTCCTTTCAGATTTCCTGTTTCTCCACTTGCCTGAAGATGACATTTGGTGTTTCCATGTTTCTTCTTTTCTGACCCGTTTGCAAATGAGATATTTTTCTCAGTCTTACTGTTCAAACTTGTAGCAGGAACTCAAAACTTGGTTATGTAAGCAGAAAAGAGAAGTGCCAGAGCCACTGAGAAGAAGGCATGCGGCGTTGCTTACTTAAATCCCCATCCTGTGCCCCCAAGGACAATAGCTGCTACCAGGATGGCACCAGCGATGGAGCCTATTATGAGATTGGTGGCACTAGGACCTGTGACAAAGGATCATGGGAAGAAAGTCATATGAGCCAACCACTTTCGTTACCACGAGGGAAAGGCAGTTGAGCGGGGGTCAGGAAGTCAGGACCCTGCGTGGAAGATGGCTAAACACATAAATCACCTTTTTGACAGAGCTGAATTTCACTGCTGGGGTTTGAATGCCTGTACATCTGCAGCTTCTGCACCACTGACAATTAAGTCCCATCAAATCCACCTTTTGCAGAATTTGAAGCAAACGCGCCAATTGCTGTCATGGCGCGTCTTTCTCCTCCTCCCCCTTTCCCAATACCATGAATCAAACAAGTAAAAGAGCGCATCAAGAACGCGATTGCATTAGAATTAGCTCAATCTGCTGCAAACGAGGGCATGAAAAGGAAATATTCTCCTGGAGTGTTTTTTCAAGCGGCACATAAAGTTGTCTGAATGCTACACATTTGATGCCCCGCCGGGAGGCAGTTAAAATCCACAAGTCAGAAGGAGGTTACCGATAAAGATCTGGCTTGGAAGTCTTGTTCTCAAAGATAGATTTCTTCACTGCACAGACCCAGGCAGTGTTTAAACAGCAGCACGGGCTTCCAAAGGCAAGAAATAAAGAACGGATAAAACTCATTGGGTAATTTTGGGGGGAAATGAAAACAGAAAAGCGGAGTTTACCCTGTTGGAGGGAGAGTGGGTATTACAGTGTATTCTCTCCACTCACATGGGAAACACCGGGGCCCAGTCTCCTTAAATGTAAGCAACGTTCACTTTAGTAGGAGAATCACTTTAAAGATCACATCGTACCGGATGCTAACAGGCAGGCACAGCGCCCTATGTCCCTGTTCCCAAGGTCACAGGGTCCAGTTAGCTAGCTCCCCTGAAATCCTCAGGTTGGTGTGTGTGTTCGTTTCTGTGTAAAAATTCTCTTTTCTGCTCACATCAGGGCCTCGACTGTGTACATAAATGGATGCCACTTTCAGCAGCAGTGAGACTGTGTGCCGCATTAGGTTTCCACCCAGAGACCCACCGCTGCTTGTGGGTGCGAGGAAAAGTGGTTGGGGGTTACCACGGGCATCTCAGGGATGAGGTCTCTTGGGGCTCCCGGGTTTGGACACGCCCTTAACACGAACCACTGAGGTTCTACGGGATGCAAATCTCAGTGGCCTTTAGAGATACAGCCATGATAATAATAACAAATACAGTGGTACCTGGAGATACGAGTTTAATTTGTTCCGTAACCTTGAGGCGTGGGAAACTATGAGACGCTCGAGTCGCGGTAAACCGGTGGGTCATGTGCAGCCGGCCGATCCTAGCGATGACTCCTATCTCAAATGTTGCTCGTATTTCAAAGCAAAAATAGCTTGTATCTCAAAAATCTCGTATGTTAGGGCACTCGTATCTCGAGGTACCGCTGTAATAGTGAGAGCCGCAAAAGCTGGTTAACTACTCTCCACTGTCCTGACCAGGTGGGTGCACTCTGAAGCACTTGGGATTATGGTCTCATCTGATCCTCACCCAAAGCTAAGAGGCAGGCACTAGGGCTGCCCTTGTTTAACAGGTGGAGAAAGAGAGGGCTTCTAGAAGTCAACACGTGACGGAGGCAAGATTTGAACCCAGATGTGTTTGACTCTAAAGCTGATGGGATTCAACAAAGGGCAGCAAACTGCAGCCCACGAGCCAAATCTGACTGTTTTTTCAGAGAAGCTTTATGGGGACACAGCTAATTCATCCCCATGCGGTTCACAGCTGCCTTTGGGCTGAGAGAGCAAAGTCACAGGTTGTGGCAGACATCTGTGCCAAAACGATTTACCATCTGCCCTGTTGCAGAGTCTGCTAACCCCTCCGCTAACGCAACATTATTTCATGGGTACGTGTTTCCTCCGCAAAGCTTCATAGGGACTCACATTTTAAAACACTTAACAATAGTTATATTACCAGGTACAGAATGTACGCTTTAGGCACGATTTGCACTTTACCGGCTCAGAAAACAGGCTGGAGTTAGAATAAATACATAACCCCTGAGAATTCATAACCCCTGATTTATCATGATATACTAAGGAGTAGAAACCAAAGCAAAGCAAAACAAGGCCTCTGTCCTTGGGATCCTTAGTGATGAAATGACATGTCACTGGCCGTCACAAAGTAGGAGGCATTAAAACTGCATTGTACTATGTGGGTTTTATTTTACTTTTTAACTAGTATTTACTATTTGCTAAATTTAACTGTGTTTACTATTTTAGCAACTCTGGCAGAATTTAGAATTTAAAGGGAAAAAATCAGTAAACTAATAGACAACAACAGTGGTTACACCAAGAATAATAACATCTATTTTTTAGAAAAAAATATATATACACGTATACAGACTTACCTGTCACAACCAGAAATAGCCACAAACCAACAACACTGGAAGGGAAGGAGGACAAGGACTGTGCCTTACAACAAAGCGCTCAGATCCTACCTAGCTCTGAGACTCAAAGGGAACGTGATTAAAGTTCACCCCTTCAGTTAGCACAGTCAACAAATTACATTTAAAAAAATGGAATTGGAATGGTTTTTTTAAAAAAAACCACCTTTCGTCCCAGGAGGAATTTCATATCAATGCGTGTGTGGAATTTCCCCCCTGGAAAAGGAATGTTACCTCTATCTCTAATCCAGTCAACAGGTGCAAGGGAAATTTTATAGAAGTCTATTTCCTAGAAATATTTTACTTCTTGTATACTTTATTTTCTAACAGAGATGGAGAAACAAATTTTTTTTTCAAGTACTTCTAGCTTCTCAGGGGTTAACTAGCTTCACAGTCCATACTGATGGGATGTGAGTTACAAGATCCACATCTCATCCAAGCCCTTCAAACCAGGTGAGATTGAGGGAATCAACCCCACCTGTGACCTACGGACCTCCCTCTTCATGCTATTTCCTTCCAGCCCTGGGGCTCTCAGACCCAGACTGAAAGGGTAACATCTGGGTGCTGCCACCGATGGGACCCAGGAGAAACGTGAGTGATGTTCTCAACATGCCTCCGTTTGGTCTGATTGAGTGGAGGTTGCCTGGCGATTCCTTAAGACAGTGGTTCTCAACCTTCCTAAGGCCGCGACCCTTGCATACAGTTCCTCATGGGGTGGTGACCCCCAACCATGAAATTTCACTACTGTTATGCATCGTGATGTAAATATCTGCATTTTCCGATGGTCTTAGGCGACCCCTGTGAAAGGGTCATTAGACCCCCAAAGGGGTCGCGACCCACAGGTTGAGAACCGCTGCCTTAAGATTCTAGCAATTTGTTCCTGGGCTGCTGTGAGTGTTAGCATCACCACTGTGAGCCGAAAAGACAGCATGCGAAGGAGGGTTTTTGTAATTTGTAAATGCTCTCTCTGACATCAGAGGGGGGAAATCACAATAATCTTTTAGTCTACGTGTACATTGGCAATCTCATGGAAGCAATAGCCCATGGAGAATCGATAGCTATTCTGAGGATAGAGATCAAGTGCAGAACACCCTAAAGAGAGGCACCAGGACAGCTCAATGGGCAAGTGCCTGTAGGCCACGTATTTATATTCTGGCTCCTCAAGAGACAAACCAATCAGGTAATCTGCAACTGCTCCCTTAAAGTTTTGCAAGTCTGGATTAAATGTCTCTTCATTCTTAATGCGATTTGCTCCCAAATATTTATATAAATATCAAATTGGAATTATTAATCTACTAGAGGCCTGATGCATGAAATTCATGCACAGGGATGAGTGTCCCTCGGACCAGCCTGCACTCTCTCCAATCTGGGACCCCTAGAGGGATGTTCGACTGCCCGTTTAAGCCCGATCCTACTGGGCAGTTGGACATCCCTCTAGGGGATGGCCTAAATGGGCAGTCGGACATCCCTCTCACAATCCAGGACTGGCTTGCCTGCCTGCCTTCCTGATTGCCCCTAACCACTTCTGCCTGCCAGTCTGATCACTCCCTAACCACTCCCCTGCCAGCTGTTTGATGCCTAATGGCTCCCCTGCCAGCCTGTTTGCCCCTAACTACCCTTCCCTGCAGGCCTGGTCACCCCCAACTTCCCTCCTCTGCCAGCCTGGTCACCCCTAACTACCCTGCCCTCCAGGCTTGACCACCCCCACCTGCCCTTCCTTGCAGGCCTGGTCTCTCCCAACTGCCCCCCCCTGCTGGCCATCTTGTGGTGGCCATTTTGTGTCCACATGGAAGCAGTCATCTTTGACCACAAGGGGGCAGCCATCTTGTGTTGGAATGGTGGTCAATTTGCATATTATTCTTTTATTATATAGGATATAAGCCTACTGCACAGGTGGGGGTCAGCTGGTTCGCCCTGACGGGTGTCCCAGATCAGGGTGGGGGTTCCCTTGGGGCATGGGGTGGCCTGGGCAAGGGGCCTGTGATGGTTTGCAGGCTGGCCACGGCCCTTGGCAACCCAAATGGAGGCCCTGATATCTGGGATTTATTTATCTCCTATAACTGAAACTTTGTAGCCTTAAGCGAAGGCCTAGGCAGGCCAAGGCTGTGGAAACTTGGCTTCCTCCATCACCAGGAGAAACTCAAGCCTCCTGCTTTCTCCAGCTCTGTGGCTGCTACCATTTTTGTTGGGATTTATTTATCTTCTATAATTAAAACTTTGTAGCCTTAAGCAGAGGCCTTGGGCGAAAAGTTTGGCTTCCTCCATTGCCTGGGGAAACCCAAGCCTCCTGCTCTCTCTGTGGCTGCATACTTGCTCCTGATTGGCTGATGGGTGTAGCAGAACGGTCAATTTGCAAATTACTTTTTTATTAGCTAGGATTTTATTAAAAAAGAGGCAATGTCCTAAATATTTTCTTTATAAAAACAAGCTGAAGCTTCCTTTAGCCCTCTCAATCAATGGAGAAAATATTAGTTGCTATCATTCAGATTACCCTTAACAAGAGCTACAACTGTTGATAATTCCTAATTGTATAGGTCAGTGGTCAGCAAACTGCAGCTCATGAGCCACCATGGTCTGCCACTCTGTTGACTAATGAGTTTGCCAACCACTGGTATAGGTGAATCTATTTGATTGGCAATGATTTAATTTTGTCATAAAAGTCCTAATAAAACACTCCTATTTTTGCCAATAAATAGTAAAAAAAAAAAAAAAAAGTCTGTATCTTAGCATTACTTTTCAAGTGGAGGAGCAATGGCCTCCATGGTGAAGACATAAGCACCCAGGATTACATCATGCCCCACATTATTCCAGACAGGAGAAGGTTCACTACACGAGAAAACCACACGACACAAACACGTCCAAATCACAGCACAAGGAGCACCACCACGGGCAACACATCAATGAGACAACACAGAGGAGGAGGGGTTGAGGGGCAGCTCACACATCGGGAACCAAACGGAAACACTCTGAGACTCAAAAAGATGCTTACTCTATTCCCCACCCCGTGCCTCCAAAAATCACCCCCAGGGCCAGAATGGTGCCTGCCACAGCACCTATTAGTCTGCTTGTGGCCAGGTTCACTGTGTGGAGGGAAAAATGGAGATTTTTTTAAACAAAACAAACAAACAAAAATTGATCACACACTGATTTCACTAACATACAAAATCATCGGTTCAGGAAATGCTTTGAAAGTCAGTTATAGACTGAAATTTTTTGCTTATTAAACTCTACATACACACTGAAAATATTCAAGGATAATCTTGCATTTACCTTCCAACTCCAAAAAACTGTAGTTAAATACATAATGTCTTACACTTTTAAAACAAAGAAATAATCCAATTGGAGTTCCTATAAGGAGTGAAGTGAAATTAAAATGTAGTTTAAACTGCCGAGCAATAAATCTGTTTTCTAATTCAAAAGTTATAAACCATTAGTATACTTTTTAAAAAATCCTCAAACTGTAAAATATGCCTAAGGAACTATATTTTTTTAAAAAAATCTAAAACTTACTCAGTTCCGTGGAAACCCTTACATGTTTAAAAAGAGAGTACCTTTAAAATTAAATGCATTGTTACCTGGGAAGTGATTTTACCTGGAAAAGTATATTTCAAAGAACTCTGCAATGTTTGTGTTTCTGCCACAGTATCTGGACATTTAGATTTTTGTTTAGAGTCTGCAGTGTATAAACTTGGCACTGAGAGAAAGCAGGAGTCTCTGGGAAAGTGTATTCATTGCTGTAAACCGTGGAGTGGTCAGTGACTGAGGAGACACTCAATGCCTGCGCATCACTGCTCCTGCGTACACCTTTCGTTGCAAAACGGCATTGGAATGAGTCCAAGTTCTCAAGGTTCTCTCTGCACAGGCAAGAGGAAGTTAGTGTTCAAGGAAGAAGGCAGAATAGTTATGGTGCAGTGTGTCTGCGCATCTGTATGTGCCTGCAAACAGGACACAGAAGCACTTGATCTCACATTCCAAGGGAATCACAAGTACGGGCTTCAGATCATTTCCTCAATGAAAACAGAGCCGAGACCAGTTTGGCTCAGTGGATAGAGCGTCGGCCTGCAGACTGAGAGGTCCCAGGTTCGATTCTGGTCGGGGGCATGTCCCTTGCTTGTGGGCACATCTCCAGTGTGGGGTGTGCAGGAGGCGGCTGCTCGATGTCTCTCTCTCATCGATGTTTCTAACTTTGTATCCCTCTCCCTTCCTCTCTGTGAAAAAATCAATAAAATATATATTTTTTTTTAAAAAAGAAAGAAAACAGAGATTAGCTTCCACAAGGCGGCACTCACACACACTGTGCCATGAGACACCGTGAAACAAGCAAAGAACCACAACTGGAAGTTGCAAGTTCTTTACTCGTAAGGCTTAACATTGGGATCGCTGACCTCTTTAGCTAAAGAGTCTCCCAAAGGATCTCGAGAGAACCTTAGATCTCTAGCCCGGTGAGCAACTGCACCATTGCTCATTTTACCGCAGGGCAAATCGCATGAGTGAGAGACTCTAGTTTCATCGTTAACTAAGTTCAGCCTGAGTTGTGCTTGAAAACAAAACAAAACAAAAAAATGGGAGCACAACAGAAAACAGAGCTAGGCTAAACTAAGAGCACGGAGGAGACAGGAAAAGAGACCAACATCTAAAGTGATATTTTTTCCCAAATTGTGGCAATATATAATTTAAAATAACCTAAATTCTAGCTCACATTTCCAAACTGTAAAGGCAAATACTAGGATAAAAGCTATGCCAGAGAGAATGTCTGTTTTTTTTTTTTTAAGACCTTAGAAAATCCTTGTTTTCAGAATACTAAATTAAGTAGGATATGTATGTATGTATGTATATATATATATGTGTGTGTGTGTGTGTGTGTATGTATATATATATATACACATGTAATTTTTTTTGCTTAAGTTTTAGGCATTGTGTATGTGTATATATGTGTGTGTGTGTGTGTGTGTGTGTATGTATATATATATACACATGTAATTTTTTTTGCTTAAGTTTTAGGCATTGTGTATGTGTATATATGTGTGTGTGTGTGTGTGTGTGTGTGTGTGTCTGTGTAATTTTTTTTGCTTAAGTTTTAGGCATTGGCTTCAGAGCCAAATTACACTAAAGTCCTGTAAGCTCTTCAATCTTTATATAAGCCACATGCAAAATTATAGGAAACACACACTCCTGTGAAATGTGATGCTGAGTAAAAATTTGTTAATATTTTTAAAATTATAGTAGCTATGAATGACGAAAATAACTAGTTGGTAAGGCTTTTATATTTGCTAAGGATGTGATTTATTACTGCTGAATCAAGAGAATAAGGCAATTCAGCATGTAAGTGTTAGAAATACAATGGGAGGAACAAGGTATTTCTATAGATGCTTCAAATACGCATCCAAAATGAACAGATATGGTGTATAACTTATAGTGATCAAGAATAATCACTTTCAAATTCTTAACTGATAGGTAGGTATCCTTAACACCAAAGTGAGATAAAAGTGGGGAAAAAGTAGCTTTTTCAAAAGTATCCTCTCCCCTCCTTGTTCTTCCTGCTTCCTGTGACTTTTAAGTCTACTATATTAAAAACATATAAATTCCATTTAATTCTTTATCAGGATACTCAGCAGGGTTATCTCTTCAGTTTGTAGTTTCTCAATCTGTTTTCAAACTGACATGAACGAATGGCATGGCTCACAGGTGGGCAGATTTTGACAGGGTCATACTTGCAAACTTAGGGCTCAGCACTTCTGCACAGCTACAAAGAACTGATCATCTTATTGGAAAGAAATTCCTTGGACCTTTGGAGACCTATTCTCTAGTTTTCTGTACTAATTTACTTCTTCTGTAACTAATTTGTTCTTTCTTTCACTCACTCATTCATTCATTCCCTACTACATGCCTTTTTTGCCCAGGAACTATGCTGGGCGCCAAACTTCATCCCACCAAACCTGAAGATGGAACTCTTTTTTTTTTGGTTGATCATTTTCTTTTTTTTTAATTTTTTATTAATTTTTTATACATATCTCCCCATTGCTTCCCCTCGCTCCCAGGCATACTCCAATCCCCCAGTGTCTATGTTCATTGGTTATGCTTATATGCATGCATACAAGTCCTTAGATTAATCTCTTATCTACCTCACCTAACTTTAATCTTCCTGCTGTAATTTCACAGTCTGTTTGAAGCTTTACTGTCTCTGTATCTATCCTTTTGTTCATCAGTTTATAATGTTCTTTATTATCGACAAATGAGTGAGATCATGTGATGCTTCTCCTTCACTGACTGGCTTATTTCACTAAGCATAAGGCTCTCTAGTTCCAACCAGGTTGCTGCAAATGGTAAGAATTCCTTTGAAGATGGGACTCTTAAAGATTCTAGCTAATAACACAATCAGCATACCAGGAACTGAACTGTGCTCCCTCTTTGACACACTTACCTCTCCTTGGAACTTGACTGCTTGTGGGAACTGTTTATTACCTAGCAGTATGTTTTCATGTTTGTTTGTTTATTTCCATTGCTCGTTGGTTTATTATTATCACTTTTAGTCTTGGCTCCTGCTATCTAGGTTCATATGTGCTAAAAGGCAGAATTTTTGAGGAGTGTATAGTATTGAGAATAAAACTCTGAATTTTCTCCTTTTTAAAAAGAATTTCTATTGGGTATGTAGAATTCTTCCACAGACAGGGCCTGCTTCAGACATTTTGACATTGTGTTTTAAAAACTGAGTGGTTTGGCTTTTTTCTTTTCTTACTTTTAGAGAGTTTCTGAAACAGAAAGGTGCATTATTTAGTTCATTTGATTCCAATGAGCCAAAAGGGGCTATAATCCTACATTCCTTAATACTTGAAAAGACAGGAGGCATCAAAGCCATCCTTTATACTCTATGGACCAAAGTTCTTCATCATTTTCCTAAAATTTAAGATTAGAAATAAATACTAAATGTATTCTTTATACCTTAGAGCAGTGGTCGGCAAACTGCGGCTCACGAGCCACATGCGGCTCTTTGGCCCCTTGAGTGTGGCTCTTCCACTAAATACCACGGCCTGGGCAAGTCTATTTTGAAGAAGTGGTGTTAGAAGAAGTTTAAAAAATTTGGCTCTCAAAAGAAATTTCAATCGCTGTACTGTTGATATTTGGCTCTCTTGACTAATGAGTATCGTATTGGCATGACAAATAGATATTTTATCTAGCTTCATATTTCAGTATGTCAGACATACACTCAGATCTCCTTCTCTTTCCCAGGAAATAATAATAAAAAAAGTTCATTTGGGGATACACAGGGACAAATATCTAAAAGAATGAAAAATAAATTATTTTATATAAGAATATTAATTCAATCAGTTTAGCTGTCAATAGCAATATCATGGCATTTTTCTGAATCCAAACAAAATAAACTCAGAGTTACTGAAAAATTTTAAAATTTGTTAAACCCTTATGTTAATGATGAGACTATTGTTAGTGAAAAAAATACCTAAGTGAGATGTAAATATACATGAGCATAATCACATATGATAACCATGACATCTCATAAATTGTACATTCACAAAGAAATTCAGCTTTTAAAAAGACATATGCAAAAGGTAAATATTAACTAATACTCCTCAACCTATTAAGACAAAAACTATTGTTTTCAAAATACTAAATGCTAGTATATCCTGGGTCAGCTAAGCTTCATCATTACCTGGTTTTTGTTTCACCCTTCCTCCTTATTCCTGTGCTGTAAGTTAATACATAGTAAGTTAATACATACTCAGCTTTAAATGAGGCGGTGTGCAGTAACAGAAAACGCCCTGGGTTCAAGGTCAGGTCATCTACATTTCATTCCTGGCTCTGCCCCTAACTCTGTGTCAACCCTGACCACTAAGTTAGCTTTCTCATCTGTAAAACAATGGGTCTGAACTGCCACCAACGCCTTTCTCTCTCTGACGTAAGGACTATGGTCATGATGGGAGGGTCTGAACAGCACTCCTAGGATGGCTCTCTGTCCTTCCATGTCAATGAAAATATGTGACAGGGTCCCGTATCCTCTCTTCCCTCCTATAATGGTGATGTACACCGGCCAGTGAGAAAAGTTCCATTGTATTCCATAATCAGCGCCATGCAAAAATGCCTACACATTGACAAAAATATGGGTACTTGACTTGGTTCTCCTCACCGCAGGTGACAATCCTAGGTCCCTTAAACATAGTTCAAATATATGCTCCCCTTGCAGAACACACTAGAATGATATCTTCCAGTGAGTTCAGTGGAAACAAACTGGGAGGAGAAGGCCCAGCAGAACCTTTGTATGTAAAATAAGTAGCAATGCAAAAATAATAATAACAGTAAAGTGGTATGTAATGGAAAGTCTTTTCTTCAAATCATTGTTCACATTGCTTTTGCTTTGAGATCCTTCCTCTTCCCTTTTAATATCTTTTATTTGAGAAGTTGGAACAAATTATTGAGCAGCTTTAATCAGTGGGTGAAAGTGGACAATGTCAGCTTGTGCGGAGTGACTGCAATGGCAATACTTTTATCGGTGTTTTTAGTTCCTACCCAGATGGAGAGGTTGAGTTTTTAATTCTCCCAGGAATTTGTAACTAAAATGAAGGAAATATCCAAAACACATTGGTTCCTTTCTGACAGCTTCCATTCAATAGAAACCATCACAGAGTTCACCTATATTTTTACTAATATTTGGTCTTGATCCAAAGGACTAGATGGGTATAACTTCTCTTTTATGCCAGTGTTCATGATTTGTAAAAAAAGGAAATAGTTGCAACTTGCTTCTTATTTTTTTCCCCTCCACAATGAGGAAGTACAATCAAATTAGATAAAACTAAGTATTTTTTAATTCTGTCTCACTGCATCTATACAGAAATTCCTTCATCTAATGGATATGACCGGCCTGATTATTGTGGGTGCTGCTCACTGTATATGGCAAGCATTTGGAGAAGACCCAAACACAAAATTCAGTAAAGCAAGGGCCAGTCAAACCAACTCAATCTTGAGAAAGAATATTCAGCATTCAGCTCTGGAGAAAACCTCTAGCTCCTCATACAGCGGCTGAACCCACAGTTAAGAAAGTAAGGACTGGGGAAGTAGTCCTGGCAATTGTCATCAGTTTGGCTAAAATAAACTCTTATAAAAAAAATTTTTTTTAAAAAAAGGAAGTACTGTTTTAATATATCTTGAGTTCATTACCTATTACTCCTCTCTCAAGGCAGTATAACACATGGATACTGCTAAGCTGGCAATTAGCACTACTATGCAGTATTGCATTTATTTTACATATTCCCAAAAGGAAGGGATATAAAACTTATTGAGTGCCTACTATGGGCCAAGAATGTGCTTGTCTTTTAAATAGTTGACAATAAATATTTGCTATCTGATGTATAAAAATATAAATACATAGTTTCTCTCTCATCATCTTCTCTGAACCAAAATATCAAAAATAAAATCATAAAGCCTACAACAAAGTGTTATAGTTTTGATTTCTGTTATTCTCCATTTTACTAGTATATCAGCTGATTTTTCTATAGAGGCTGAACAGACATAAATAAAGATAAAGCTGTTATTTAGTGTACTATTATTGTTTGACTTTTCTGGAAATCTAATAATAACTTTTTTTCATATATGTGTGTGTGTGTGTGTGTGTGTGTGTGTGTGTGTGTGTGTATAAATTGCTGGCTTTTTTATTTTCAGGTTAATGAAGATTACTAGAGATCACAAAAATTTTAACAGTTTTAGAACCCAGGGTTATGTGACCCTTACCCTAGTGACTCCACTGACTTCATGAAAAATGGGAAAAAAAATACAACGGGAACAAAATATGCCAGAATGCTTATGTTGACCACCTCTGAGTTGTGGAATGAAGAGTGATTTTTACTTTCTCTTTCATCTTTTATGTATTTTCAAAATTTTCTTCAATAAACATGTATTATTAGAATGATCAAAAAGGTTATCTTTAAAGATAATGTGGAATAGCACGGCATTAAATACGAAGACACGAAACAAACACTGCTGTGATATCTTCTCTAGAATGGAACTGTTCACCTTATGCCTCCAATTAAGTGTTCTAGGTCTGGGCGGGACACAGGACTGAGGAGTAGAGTCAGGCAATTAATAATCCTTACCTTACCTAATGAAAAAGGCAGAGTCTAAGGCAACGGAACTCGGCTACTCTGCTCTGGCAGGTTTATTTTATAATTTTCTGGAGGAAAGAGCATCCTGATCAGTGGTTCTCAAACTTCCTAATGCCGTGACCCTTTCATACAGCTCCCCATGTTGTGGTGACCCCCAACCATACAATTATTTTCCTTGCTACTTCCTAACTGTAATTTTGCTGCTGTTAATGATCTGTAATGTAAATATCTGTACTTGATCTTAGCCAAAAGGCCGAGAAGCGATGTAATGTAAATATCTGATATGCAGGATGTCTTAGGCGACCCTTCTGAAATGGTCGTTTGACCCCCCAAAGGGTCGCGACCCACAGGTTGAGAACTGCTGATCTAGATCTTTTAAGAGAATCACAAGGATGCCATGGAGAGAAAATCTGGAAAAAACGAACCTCTGCATCTCTTTCAGTCTAAATCTTTTCTACATCTAACTTCTGAAGGTGGATCCAAGAATTTTTTTTTGTTTTAAGTTTCAAAGTAACAAAAGACTACATATAAAAGTGGAATTGGCTCCTTTTTAGTAATAGAAGAAGAACAGAAATAGATTGTGAGGGTGTGATGATGATTCTTATCGCATTTTAACATGGGCATATTAAGTAAATGTATGAAAAGTATTTTAATACACCCACTATTACTGAACATTAAGTGTGCACTTGAATCAGCCTAAATCTCTTCAGGAATGGAGGGCTATAGAGTTTCATATACTTTTGAAGTTGTATTTTCCACATATGAGCATAAATGACATTCAGAGACTTTAAATGAGCTTTTATCCCAAACTAAGCAGATCAAAACGACACTATTTCTCTAGGTGTTTTTCCTACCTGCAGGAAAAAGGCATGGTCATTATTTATAAGACATGGTTAGCAGTACCATGAGCAGTACCTGATGTACAATGTCACTGGGATACATCATTCATTCTAGTGACTCCTTGGTTTCTCAGGCATGCACAGTTCTGTAGGTGCCACCATAAGCCTATCACATCTGATGACTTATCTTGGACTTTGAAAATCATATGGGTTGGATCAGGGAGAATGACGGGAAAGTGATTACCGTATTCAGGATGACAGAGACCACATCAGAACATGATGTAACGGAAGAGACTGGGCCTGATATTGGGCACGTAGGTTCTGGTCCCAGTGCTGCCCCTGGTTGCTGGGGTAAGTACAGCCTGTCTCCTGACCTCAGGGCCTGGGTGCTCTCATCCACAAAATGAGGGTGGTTAGCTGGTCACTGAGTCTCCTGCTCATTCTAAAATTCTAATTTCTGTCCTTGTAACGGCTAATTTAAACAAAGGTAGAGATTGCTCACATTCTCTTTGAAGAATTTAAGTTCCACGAAAAATTCCAACTTCTTCCTAAATCAAAAGTGTATTTAAAACACAGCATGGAAGTAGGGGAGGTGGGGGTAAGAGGGAGAGATCAACCAAATGACTTGTATGTAAGCATATAAACATAACCAAAGGACACAGACACCAGGGGGTGAGGGCATGAATGGGGGTAGGTTGGGGACAATGGGAGAGGGTAAGGACACATATATAATACCTTAATCAATAAAATAAAATTAATAATGATTAAAAAAAACACAGCATGGAAGACAAAAACTTCCATGTATTTCACTTTTCAAGTATTGAGGAATGACAGGAGTCACATGTCATCCAAAAAGATTTCTCAATTAGAAAGCTGATATAGATTGGACAAACTATAAAATGATTAACCTTTGCGATTATGAAGAAACAAAAACAATGAGGTTTAAAGAAAAGAAAGGAAACTGGTATATTTACTTCTTACTCAATTCTAGACTAAGGGATAATTCAAATATATTTTCCAATATGATATACTAGAATCCTTAATTCTGCAGTAACATGAGCTATGCATTTTACAGGCTAACGAGATATCCTTATGGGTCTCCTTTCAAATCTATTAAGTTGTTCTAGTGGCTGCAGATGATGAATACCAACGAATTCAGTGTGCTGGGAATTGAAACTGAAATCACACAAACCCTTGGGTCCTTCATCCTTGGAGGGATGAAGGTTCCTAACTGGATCCCGGATGCTGCAGTCTGTTCCTGCCCAGGTGAAATCACAGATGCAGGTGGCTTCGTTACTACACACCTGTGGAGAACAAAGAACAGAGATGGACCATGTTCACTGCGCTTTGTAGAACATACTGGTGATACATGTAAAAGAGACATAGGCCAGGCAGACACTTTAAAAAGCCATTTGGAATGTTTTAAAAGTCTCCCCACAGTTTTAGGTATTAAACCAGGGAAAATCATGCATGGGTCAAATAGTTGAGTGGTAGTTTGTCAGTTGGTTACAAAAAAAAAAAAGGATGAAAAGAAAAATGATAGTAATTAAATGTTAATTATTCATGTTGCTATTATTTTTTAAATATATTTTATAAATTTTTTTTTACAGAGAGGAAGGGAGAGAGATAAAGAGTCAGAAACATTGATGAGAGAGAAACATCCATCAGCTGCCTCCTGCACGCCCCCCACTGGGGATGCGCCCGCAACCAAGGTACATGCCCTTGACCGGAATCGAACGTGGGACCTTTCAGTCCACAGGCCAATGCTCTATCCATTGAGCCAAACCAGTTTTGGCCATGTTGCTACTATTAAGTACACAAATGTCTGACAATGTAGTTTATTTCCTAAGTAGTTGTTTCTAGAATCAAATTTTAGAAACATATATGCGTAATTCAAGGAATTAACAAACACTGGGCTTAAGAGACACAGCCAGAGATAAAGACCCTGAGACATAAATCACCAGCGCATGGCAGGCCTCACCACGTTCAACACCAAATTCAGCTGGTGGCCCTTTCCCAGCCAAACGAGCACCCCGCCCACCTTCCCACCTGCCCACGGTCTCCTCTCTGTCGGGCAGGCTCAGACCCTCTGAAAGTGATTATCTCCTCTCTCATCCCCTGGGGACCAAGCAGCACGCTGGAAGGGACTTGTCATTTAGATGAAATAAATAACCGGCTGCAAACTAGAGGCAGAGTAGGTTAAGCCCTTATCTTCCCGTGAAATACAGTCAGAGACAGATTATTAGAGGCGATTAAGTCAAACTTAAGCCTATTAGTATAAGAAGCTTTTTAATCTGAAATGTTGTAACACTGTGATTATGATGACAAGATTGGATATGACCTTTTTTTTTTTAACAAGATGAAAAAGTGGGAAGGAAAGTAAAAAAGTCAAGGACCCTTTTAATGCATTAAATTTCATAATGCTTACAAAGCAGTAACTGAATAATGAAAGGTTCTGTCCAACACTTTTATTCTCCTGCAGCTATTATTGAGCATCTGCTATGTGCTAGGTACCTAAGCTGAGTATCTCATTCATAGTCACACTAGCTTCCTGACAAATGAGAATGGTTAAGTGACTTGCCCAGAGTCACTGGGATAGTAAGAAGCAGAGCCAGGATTCAAACCTGGGATTCTTTCTTGCCCCCAAATCCATGCTCTTGATCACTAGGCTATAAGACCTCCTTTGTGAGCCTGTGACTCAAGCAAACCTGAAACTACACATAATTGTTGGGCATATGTTTCTGAGGCCTTTCTATCATGTTTGATTCTACATCACCTGCTTAGCTACCTATATGTTGGATTCTTTTTACCTTCATTCCGGAACCTTCCTTTTATATTATTTCTCTCAGTTCCTTCATGTTTCGTTTATCCATTTCTGAGGTCTGCCTAAATTTTGAAATACTTTTTTTTTTTTACTAAGCCAAATTTAAATAATTATTAAGATTTGTTTTAGATATTCAGCTTAGGTTTGCCAGGTGTGTCTGCCCAAACACTTTGTCCACAGAATTAAAGATATATGCAGGTAGAGGGAGCATCTGCTCTCTCACTGGTAGTGATGCCAACATAACCATAGAGCTCCAAACCTGTAGATTATATCAATGAATCAGTGATCCAACTTTTAGTCTGGTATGACCTTGCGTCCATAGATAGCCAGCATGCATGCTGAATCACTGGAAGGAACTTAGTGAAAGGGTTTAACTTATTTCCAATGTAATCACAAAGTAATCACACTGGGTCTTTACAGAAAATCTTACCCATTTTCATCCGGCTCCTTAGACATTAAACTATATCTAGAGAACGTGGTGAAGAAAAATAGCCAGTGATAAAAAGAACTATAAAACACACCGTATCAATGCATACGGGTGTTATTGTTAGCAGACAAGAGCACTAAGAAAATAATCATAGCTCAGCTGGTGTGGCTCAGTGGGTGAGCACTGACCCATGAATCAGGAGGTCACAGTTTGATTTCCAGTCAGGCTCACTGATCACTAGGGGACATGCCGGTGGTAGCCGATTGATGAAGTTTCTCTCTCATTGATGTTTCTATCTCTCTATCCCTCTCCACTCCTCTTCCTGCAGTCAATTAAAAAATAAAAAATAAAAAACAACAACAGTATTTAAAGAAAAGGAAAGAAAAGGAAAGAGCTGAGACCGGTTTGGCTCAGTGGATAGAGCGTCGGCCTGCGGACTGAAAGATCCCAGGTTCGATTCCGGTCGGGGGCATGTACCTTGCTTGCGGGCACATCTCCAGTAGGGGGCGTGCAGGAGGCGGCTGATCAATGTCTCTCTCTCATTGATGTTTCTGACTTTCTATCCCTCTCCCTTCCTCTCTGTAAAAAATCAATAAAATATATTAAAAAAAAAAAAAAGAAAAGAACCATAGTCAGTGCATAGATATTGGCAACAGCCTCAGAGGGAGAGTGGCGGCACGGAAATCTGACCACTGTGACCTTTAAGGATGTCAGATCATGAAAGCCGGAACTGGAACGCTGAGGCCTACTTACCCCATGGCCTGAGCAGACTTTGCCCTTGGAATCGAGCGGGCAGCTGCTCATATTCAGGGCCTGAATCTGTAGGCACTTCCGATCTAAGCACATCATAGACGGGCCACACGGCGTTCCATCTTCCACGTAGCCCACGTCTGTATCATCATCTAACACCACGTGAGCACCACTGGAAGGAGAGAGACATTCATGCCGTCATCAGCGCCACATTTGGAAATATAACTTCAATAGGAATGAGTCTTGCTCTGCATGACGCTAAAGAGGCTGGGATTGGACATGGATTTCTCCTAGCATTTCTCCACTTTTCCCTTCCTCCTTTCCTCACCTCTCCTTCATACAAGAGCATGATCAAGAAAACTTCCTTTCCTTATCACTATGATATCACACGTCACAGGAAAAAAATAAGCCAACTGCATTCTAAACCTTCACTTGTTTTCAAGACCAACCTTGAGACAAGGGGAGTGGATAAGAGAGGTAATCTTATCATCAGCTCTCCAAGGCTTTCAGATGCATCACAGTAGAAAAAGGCAGAAGTTGAGCAAAAATAGCAAAAGGAAAATTATTTTGGAAATTATTATTATTTTAGAGGACTGGATTGTTCATGTTTGACAAAGTAAATTGGTTCCTCTCTATTGATATTTACTCCTAACATTTTAAAGTTAGAAACAAGTTGAATTTAAATAATAGTCAATGCTATCATTACTAATAGAGTACCTTAATGAATAGTTTACAAATATACCAACTTAAAATATAACAATATAATTTAACAAGGCTGTTATATCTGGAGTCATATGAAAACTTAGATTCAAAGGAAGCTTGTGTGTATCAAACTACTATATTTGAAGATAACAAACTTATTCCAGGAAGGATCTTGCTAAGATCCTGTTAGAATTGCCTTCAGAGCCATTTAAAAGACAGAAAAATCATTTGATCAAGAAGACAGCATTATGCAATTTGGTTACCCGTGTATTTATTAAATTTTGTCCAAAAATTTTTGGGTTGTTTCCTGACCTTTATGTTCACTCACATAAGATGAAGGTTTGCCCCTCTGGGGATATGAAGGATAAAAATTTGCAGATGTCGAAAGCAATTCTTTAGGGGGGGGCAGGGATCCCAAAAGTGTTTTAAGTAACTTTTTCAGTCCTTTTTGAATGAGAGCACAGCATCTTAAAATTATGACTACTTTGAAGGGACAATGATTATTTGGAATATAATATGACTTCCTGGCTTTAAAAATAGTCCTCATATTTTCTGTCTTGTGCTCACAGGTAATTGGATATAAAATGTTTGTCTCTAGCTATAAATAATATTTTAACAAATATTTTCTATACGTGATTAAGTATTTATTAAATCATCTTCTAAATCAGACACATCTGAATGAAGTAAAGCTTAAATTTTTGGGGGGGTTATAAAAAATAAAACACAAATAGAGTTCAAATAGTGACATATTCCAAAGCTTAAAGCTTTAATTGTGGGTCAAAATAGATAACATAATTCTACTTTTCAGATTATAATTACAAAGAATGTCTCCTACTAATAATTGGTATAATCTTTAAATAAATGTAATTTGCAAATCTAGATAAAACTTTGTTTTTAAATGACTTTTAACATGAAAGGTGATAATAAAAATCTCAACATTCCTCTTGTAAGAAATAGAAAAATGACCTTTGATTCGTCTTAATTTGTAATTTTCATTGAAGCATCCATCTTATTGAAAAACTGCTATTTGAAATTTTAACCTTGCTATTGGCTTCTGTAAATGCTTGCTTGCTTAAATAATAAGGAAAATGAAACTGTTCTCACTTCAGAGAGGCCATTAAACCTGTCCTGGACAAAATTATCATTGCTGGTACCAGGCCAGGTCTTTGTTTGAGGTCTCAAGGCCTTAGCACATAGGGGCCCTTTAAGAACTTGCAAAGGGACAGTTCAGTTGATGGTTCTGCACGCCCAGTACAGGCCTCTAGTAATGGAGAGCGGGGTAGAAATGCATTCTGTCCCATGATTGGGCCTGTAAGTTCCAAGACCGAGTTCACCCTTAAATCAGCCAATGGGGATGCAAGGAGAACTCCAAAAGTGTCCTGACCACATCGGTCTTTGTGTAACCAGACCCGAGCCGCACCCTGCCTTTGCGTCACTAGCCCCCAGCCCTCACCCAACCAATTGGAATCTGCCAACTCAGCGGTCCGAGGAAGCCCCACCTCCCCCTATAAAATCATTGTGCTTTTGAAACTCGCTCTCTTTTTGCATCCTGCCGCTGCGTCGGTAGAGGTGGTGAGCCAAGCTCGAGCTTGAATAAAGGCTCTTTGCTTTTGCATCGGACTCGGCTCCCTGGTGGTCTTTGGGGATCTGGAAATCTGCGCATAACACTTATGATTCTTTATGGTTTTCCAATATTTAATGTTACCTGCAGTCAATCACCCGGCCTTGATGATAGAAGGAAGTTGGGATGATCTCTCCCTGAAGTTGACCAATACGTGGAGCTCGGGTAAGGTTGGTACAGAGTAGAAATCCACAGAACACATCACTAAACGGGTTAAAAATTAAAAAAAAAAAAGACAGAATAAGACAAGAGGAGTCACAGTAAAAAACAAACAAACAAAAAAAAAACTATTCAGTCCATATATATTCAAAATATGAAAATATTATCTTTCTTTCTAAACAAAAACACTCAATCAGATATTGCTGGTTGCCTATGATGCCCCACCTTCCTAACTAGCAGAATCACAATTTTGTTTGGGGGAAGCAAAGTGTTCAGTCCTGAAAGATGTCGTGACTGGCATCTAAGCAAGCCACGCCCTTCCACTTCCTGTACCCTCTTTCCTAGCCATCCCTCCTTCGCTTCCTCCTAGAGCTAAAAGTGGCCCCTGGGTATTGAGAAGTGAGAAAAAGCTGGCGCAGACGCTGCTGGGAAAATTTGCTTTCTGGATAAAAGGTTATTTTCTGACATGAGGATCCTTATTCCTACCCCTGCTTCCTGCCCTTGAATGCGGAGCCTGTACAGCTAACTTGCAGTTATTAAGTTCACAAGCATAAGGATCAAAAGGCAACATGCAATGGGTGACAGAGCAGAGGGGCAGAATCATCTGGGTTCTTAGTGACATTATTAAATGACTCACCCAACATGAAGGCATCTACCTGTAGCCTATTTAAATAAACAATACATTTCCTTTTTAAAAAAGGGGGGGACTAAGAATAGAAGTGGCATTTCACCAAGAAAAAAAAAAAAAAGGAAACCCATTTCACCAAGAAAAAAAAAAAAAAGCATGAAATGTGCTAAATTCCATCTGTAATCAGGGAAATGCAAATTAAAACCACAACCATACAGCAGTTTACACCCACCGAAACAGATAAAAGTAAAAAGCCTGTAACACCAAGCACTGGTGAGAATGCAATTACAAATTCTCACTGCTGGCAGGGTTTCCTAGTACAGCCACTTAAAAAGAAAACAGTGTGATACCAC
>PVJN01009159.1:0-61923 GCA_004026805.1 Lasiurus borealis | reverse complement strand
GTAGAGGGTGTATACCGATGCCGAGGAGCTGAAGGGGTGAATTGTGCCAGTTAGCAAGTTGTTGCCTCCTAAGCACCCCATCTATTGTGTTTGCCCTGCCTTGTGAGCTGGAGCTAGACATTATAAACAGTTTTCCTTTGCCAGCTGGCACAGTGCTAGGCTATGTCAACAGAGGGCCTGGGAGGGACACTGCAAGGCACAGCAGAGGAGAGACTTCTCCTTCGGTTTCCTGTGTGATTTCCCCCGTGGCTGTGGCTGCTGGAGCATGAGTGAGACCCAGTGTCACTCACCCTCACGTGTCCTACTGGGACCTCAATGGGAAGATTCTTGTGGACCAGCTTCAGTCTGCCATCACCCAGCAGGTGCTTCCTGCACACCAGCCCCAGCCCATGGCAACCCTGAGAACTCCACTGGAACCCCAGCAGATGGCTTCTCGGGGGCCAGTGCCAGTCTGACACCACAGCAAACCCATCCTCCAGAAGGCTGCAGCCACACGCTCTCCAGTGAAGTCTAAATTTCTGCCTGAGGTAGGGTTGGTTACAAGTCTGTCCCTCCCTAAACTCTAGAGGTGGGAGCTACCCCCCACATTTGTCCTTCCCATATTCTTTAGGGGTTCTTACTAGCTAATGGTAGTTGATCTTTTGCTAGTTAATAAATTTTATATTGAGTTTTCCCCTTTCAAATTACTGGTTTCTGTCTCTTGTGTGGAACCTGGCTGATACAATGATCTACAGCCTCATACCGAATTACCACCCACTGGACAGGATTTACTAGCTGGACACACTGTATACCTTTCAAACCTAGTGACATCTAAAGTCATTATTATGATAATATTCTAAGTAAATAACAGGAAAAAGTTGTGAATCCTTGAATGAAATGTCAGTTTGAAATCAAGTCCAATATACTATGATGATGTAGATGCAAAAACTGATGGTGAACTGACATAATTACTACTCACTTCTAAGGCAAACTTGCCATTTAGGATTCTTGCACCTTCCAGGAACCCAGAGTGGAAGTCCAGCAAAAACCTAAGGGGGGAAGTATGTGGGTGTGTCATGTATATATGTGTATGCTTGTGGCTACTGAGTGTTCATGTCCAAAGGAATCAAAATTAGACACCCCACCCCTGCCCAGTAAACCTAAGTAACAAACACATAAAATAGTCACATGCTGCTTTTCTAAATTGCTCCTCCATCACAAACCAGTAACACAGAAATAAGAATCTGGAAATAATTTTTAAAAATTAACAGGTCCATACAACTCTGTGGTTAGTTCTCACTCCCCCAACTAGACTCATTAATTTTTACTAACTTCACACCTCATTCCTTCAGGCATATCTATTTAAAGAATTATTTTATCTCCTTAAATGTAAACAACACAATAGACTAAGAAATATTCTGACTGGAGAAAAATGGAATGACAAATAGAAAAAGAAATGAAACAAAATCTTAAGGTGTTCTAAATAGCTAGATTGCTCCATTTGAAAACAATGGAAGCAAAAATAGCTAACCTGAGATAAAATGTTTTCAGGTCCAAATTGTTGTGGTTAGAATTGTGGAAAGAACAGAAAATCCCGTGGGCTAAGTCCTGCCATCCCAGAGATTTAGAAACGGTGCTCTTGTCACACCTCTCAGCTTACCACTACCCTGAGTACCCAACACCTTACCTTCCCAACGTTGACAAATGGCAGGTACAGCACTCTAATTGAACAGAGAAGGCTTTTATATAACTTAAGTATTTTTCTAACACACCTTAGGAGGAAAGAGGAAAGTATTAGGTGCCAGAAGAGAGTAACAAAAATTTCTGTAGCTAGAAGTTATTTATGTCTCTGACTCATTTAGACGCATTTTCTAGATGAGCACTCCTCTACAGAATCTTAACATTTGTTCTAGTCTGTGTTGTGCAATCTTGGAAATTTGAACCAGTTCTTCTTGTGCAATTAAGGATATTTAGGTTACAATCTAAAAAGTGGAATTTTAGTAAGAAAATAAATAACAAAATAGATGAGGTATGTAAGAGCCGTGTAATTATTTTCATTTATGAATAAGTCATTTAGGAGATAACTCATAAAATTTTATCTTTGTATTGTTACAAACTTCATTTTAAAAACTCTTTTTTCAATAGACAAAACAAAAATTAAATATACCAATGCACTTAATACTTCCTATAATTTGGGGAAAACTTTCAAAAGAGGTGGGGGTGGGAGAAGCCTTTAAATGGAATAGAAATGTCTGCTTATAAAATACTCTGCTATGTATTAAATATTACTTATTTTCTTTTTTTTAAAAAAAATATTTTTTTATAGATTTCAGAGAGGAAGGGAGAGGGAGAGAGACAGACAGAAACATCAGTGATGACAGACTTATTGATTGGCTGCCTCCTGTGCACCCGACACTGGGGATCAAGCTGGCACCCATGCCCTGACCAGGAGTTGAAACCATGACCTCCGTTCATCGATTGACACTCAACCACTGAGCCGTGCTGGCGGGCATTTACTAAATCTTTTAAACTGATATTTTCAAGTGCACCTTGCCCTCATCAATGAAGTCGCCTGTGTTACCACTCAACAATAGGGATCCAGTGTGTATCTTTTTCACAGAAGCTAGAAATCTGGATTTTCATGCAAAATCATATAAGTTTTAAATGTTGACGATACGTTTTTGAAAATTAAAATATCGTGTCCACCAAAAAGAAGCTATCAGCAGAACAAATGTATGCATGAGCTTGCCAGTCTGGATCTAGTTTTAAAGTGACTGCCCTGCTGGACTAGCACACGGCTATGCCCAGTGCAGGCTGCCCTCTCTACTCCCCACAGTTTCCACCACTTCCCACTGCGCAACACCAGGCTGACTTTACTCCCTCAGATTACTCACTATATGTAGACTCTGAAGTTTGTAGCCCGGAGTTAAAACTGCAGACTCTGTAATTCCTTGGTTGGGTTCCTCAGTGTTATGAACATTTGTCCTCTGATGGTAGGGTGAATTTTGACACAGTGAATAATTATTAAAACTAAACCTATAAATTGATATGTTGACATCACTTGCCCATTAAGAAGACAAGAACCCTGAACTAGGTGATGCACAGATGCACAAATCCACTGTGGCCCTCCGTCTTCAAGGACTAGAAGATCAAGGAGACAAGAAAGGGGGAGGGAAGGTGGGTAGGAAGTGACCAACCAAAGAACTGGTATGCATATCTGCATAACCCGTGGGCACAGACAATAGGGTGGTGAAGGCCCTGGGGGTAAGGGGGGCTAGAAGATGTCAATAGGGGGGAAACGGGGACATATGAAATACTTTCAAAAATAAATATTTAACTTTTTAAGACAGAAAGGAATTTAACAGGATTAAGAAGTGAGCCCTGAAATGAGTGCATGGTGGGAAATCTCTAGGCTTGGAGACAAGTGAATCCAAATGCGAGTGCTGAGTTTGGAGATAAAACCTAGATGCCAGGATAAGGTTGAAGAACGACAGAGCTGTTGGAAGTTGGGGGAAAATAAATGATGGGCAGAGGAGGGATGCTCCCCCAAAGGCAGAAGAGCCCTAACCTCTGAGATGTTGAATGTTTTAGACCAGAAGTGGCTGAAGAAAAGGGGAGCTGACAGTCATAGCAGCGGTAGTGACTCCAGTCTGCAGTCAGCTCAGAGGTCTTCCACGTGGACACCAAATTCACTCAGGATGATGGTCAAAGACAGGATGGCGACCACAACTGAGGCAGGTACTGAAATCAGGACAGGTGGGAAGGTGAAGACATGAGGCTGCAGCCAATGGTTAAGTGGGAAGGAAGTCGGTGATGAGGGGTGGTGGCAAACAAAAAACAGACCGAGTTTCTTATATAACTTATGAACTGATTCAGCTAAAAAGGACATCATTTATTTTGATTTAGAAGTTGTATAAAAAAGGACTTTGTGTCACTAATTATCTGAGAGATGCAAATCAAAACGACAATGCGATACCATCTAACACTTGTCAGAAGGGCAATCATCAACAAATCAACAAACAAGTGTTGGCGAGGATGCAGAGAAAAAGGAACTCTCATGCACTGCTGGTGGGAATGCAGACTGTTGCAGCCACTGTGGAGAACAGTATGGAATTTCCTCAAAAAACTAAAAATGTAACTTCCATTTGACCCAACAGTCTCTTAGGAATATATGCTAAGAAACTAGAAACACCAATCAGAAAGAATTTATGATCCCTATGTTCATAGCAGCACAATTTACAATAGCTGCAATTTGGAAACAGCCTAGGTGCCTGTCAGCAGATGAGTGGATCAGAAAACTATGGTACATCTACACAATGGAATTCTATGCTGCCATAAAAAATAAGGAATTCTTACCATTTGCAGCAACCTGGATGGAACTGGAGAGCTTTATGCTAAGAGAAATAAGCCAGTCAATGAAGGAGAAACACCACATGATCTCACTCATTTGTGGATAATAAAGAACATTATAAACTGATGAACAAAAAGATAGGTATAGAGGCAGTAATGCATCAAATTATAGCAGGAAGTTTAAGGAGAGGTGGGGTAGATAAGAGATCAACCAAAGGACTTGTATGCATGCATATAAGCATAACGAATGAATACAAGACACTGGGGGGTTAGGGTATGCCTGGAAGGGGGGGGGCAATGGGAAGATATGTATACATGTAACACATTAATAAAAAAAATTAAAAAAGGACTTTGTTACTTTCTAAAGCAAAAAACAACAACATTATTTTTACTCATGTCATCTAACTTAGTACCGATCTGAATTAATAATATCTTAAAAGGTAGATAGATCATCAGCCCTAGCTGGTTAGACTCATTACAAATATATATTTAAGAAAAAAGGTAGGTTGTCAAATATTCCTTATATTCCTTTGGAGGAAACAGATCCATGATTCCCCACCCCGACTAGATTTCCCAATATGCTAGGAGGAGAGAGACATTTACTATCTCAAATGGGAACCAGAACTGAAGGTAGTTTTCATTAAATAAAAAATTATAAACCGTAAAGTGGGTTTCTCAAAATGTTTCATAGGAGTGTCTTGTGAGCATAGACAATTCAGCTGCGTGAGCCGAAAGACCTGCAGAGATGGACTCAAATGATAAAATGGGAGATGGAGACAAGGGTTTTGTCTGAACTGTGGGCCCTCTGTCTGGCTCTGAATGTTCTTACCCAAAGCTGACACAGTCGCAATTGTTCTCTTTTTTAAACGCCTATCTACATGGAAGAGTTAATGGAGAACCTACCTCCCCCCTTTGCAGGCCCTGCTAAGATAAACAGGTGTGAAATGTTTTCCTCTGTTTATATACAGATCTTAAAAGGAAAATACCTAACTCATCCTGACAAATGGCTGTGGGTAAGCATTCCAGAGCATTTATGGGTTTGCTAAAACAAAAAGAAACAAACAATCCCAACAAAATTAAGGAAAATACATAATTTCAATTACCACTTGAGTATTGGGTTAGATGTTCTTTATAGGTTTTCACCTACAGAGCACATGCAGATTCATCTCCCTTATAATTACCAGATCTGGAGCAAGCTAGAAACAAAGGTAAAATTCTAAAGCCTTATTGGTTAGTAACCAAATGAGTTATTTATACTCCTAAAGAACACTAAAAGAAGGTACTCAGCCCAGACAAATGCAAATTACATTTAACTTAAAATGTCTGCAATGTTTCTTTAGCGAAC
The DNA here is from genome assembly GCA_004026805.1 of Lasiurus borealis. Classification (NCBI taxonomy): domain Eukaryota; kingdom Metazoa; phylum Chordata; class Mammalia; order Chiroptera; family Vespertilionidae; genus Lasiurus; species Lasiurus borealis. Next base: position 56,249 of record PVJN01009159.1, on the reverse strand, counting down.
AACTAAGACCTGGAAAAGCTGTTAAGTAGAATATGTGTTTACTTTAGACCACATGTATGCAGAGCTTCATGACAGCAAAGACATTGGGGGGGGGGAATACGATTTTTATCAATACGATTAAATTATAAGCCAGCAACGAAATTCTGGGAGAGTTGAAGCAAAAAATATCAAAACTAAATGAATGTACTTTCAAACAACTTTGCATGATTCAAACCTAAACAGAGGATAAATTGCCTCTGTATATAAAACAGACAGACTGTAAAGATGTTTTCCCCATCTACCTGCTATAAGTAAGATTCCATGCATTTGGGTTATCTTTGAGGTTTTTGCTGATTAAAAGGTTGCACTTGCTCACTGTTTCTAATTTTCATGGCCATACACAACTCTTAATACATCTGAATGTTCATTTTTCTAATTATTTTCTTAGAAAAAAAATTCTTAAAAGTGAGGGTGACAGGTCAAATGGCAATTCATTTTATTATTATTTTTAAATATATTTTAAAAATATACTTCAGAGAGGAAGGGGGAGGGAAAGATAGGAACATCCATGATGAGAGAGAATTATTGATCGGCTGCCTCCTGAACACCCCACACTGGGGATCAAGCCTGCAACCTGGGCATGTGTCCTGACAGGAAATCAAACAGTGACCTCCTGTGTCATAGGTTGATGCTCAACCACTGACTCACACTGGTCAGGCAAATGGCATTTCATTTTAATCTTGTCGATTTTATAAAGTGCCCCATAAGGCTATGCCATCTTAGACTTTCATTGAAAATCTAAACTTCCCTGACGTTTCCTTCTACTCTGCAGGCCTCTCAATGGCAGTGGGTGAATCCCTTTCAGCACTTGCCCCAATGGGCCTGGAGGTGAGCACACTGTCCTCCTTGTTTCTTATTTTGACTTCCACACAGCTCTCCATGCTCCTCCTTAACCACTGAGTCACAAGTCATTAGGTTGCACTATTCATTATCCTTCACCATTCCCTATTCATTATCCTTCACCGTTGCCAGGATATACCGAAAGACCATGAGCCCATTATTCCCTTCTTACCAGCACTTAAATGTCATTCCTTTTCACTCCACCACTCTCATCTGTGAAAAAATGTCTCCATACTGTTCTAGCATGCAACCACAGGCCCCTACAGGACAGTGATTCTCAAATAAGGAAAAGATATCACTTTCCAGAGGAAAGGGAAAGGGGAAGGAGCATGTATAGTTAATGAAAGATTAAAATATCCTACTTCATAACACAAAATACAGCAAATTCATGACCAAATATTGTTATTGGTAAGGAAATAAAATATATGATGAGAAAACATCACAGCCTGGCCAACGTGGTTCAGTGGTTAAGTGTCAAGATCATGGTTCAATTCCTGGTCAGGGCACATGATCTGGTTGTAGGCTCTATCCCCAGTGTGGGGCCTGTAGGAGGAAGTTGATTAATGATTCTCTCTCATCATTGATGTTTCTATCTTTCTCCCCATCTTCCTTCCTCTCTGAAATCAATAAAAATATTAAAAAAGAAAACATCACAGAAAACATGGTTTTAGAAGACTGGGAAACATTATCCTATATGAATTATATAAGTAGCTAGTTATCTACAAGCCTCTTTAAAACTTTTATTTTTTTATTGAATGTATTGAGGTGACATTGGTTCACAAAACCATACAGGTTTCAAGTGTACAGCTCAACAAAACATCATCTGCACAGTGCATTGTGGCCCATTGCCCCAAGCAAAGTCTACAAGTCTTAAAAGGAGAAAGCTCTGCTGAAATACATGCTAACAAGCCACGGGGGAGAATATAAATATTGGGTGTGTTCTGATTATAATTTGCTGAAATAACAGTAATAACAACGGTCACCCATACTGAAAGCTGACTGGGTGCCAGGAAGCATGTTAAGGGCACTTACAGGGATAGCCTCATTTGGTCCTCACAACATCCTTAGGAAGCAGGCCCTATTATTACTTCTGTTTTATAGAAGAGGAAACTAAGACCCGGTGGAGTAACTTGCCCATAACTTGCAGCTGAGTCGTGGAGCCAGGATTTCAGCCTACAATGTCTGGCTTTGGAGTGCCTGCTCTCCAACACTAAGCCACGCTTTTTCCTAAGGATGAACGCCTCCATTTCCAACACAAGACAGAAGACTTTGTGTAAAACCGCCAAATGAAATTCATCATAAATATTTTGACTGCTATCTTTGCCAGTAGATTGATTTCCCTTTAAGGACATGCTGGCAAGAGGGTTCTCCTCATTTCGGTTTCCTAGTTTCTCTAGAATGGCCTTGTTCGCAGCCAGTTATCTGCTCTGCTTCTCTGACAAATTCCAGACCACACAAATCACACAACCTGAAGTCAAGGAAAATCTCTGCTCTTGTTAAACAGATTTTCCAAGTCAATGTGTTCTTCCTCACATGTCTCTTCTGTCCAACTCCAAGGCCAGGGGGGCAAACACCTACCCCTTCCCACCCCCACAGCCTGGCTGCAGCTATCTGCCTTGAGAACTTCGGAGCCAGTCTCACTGTGCCCACTGTCCCATCACCACAAGAAAGCCCAGGCCCCAGGCTGCCCCTCCCTCATCCCTCACATGCTGATCCCTGAATGACTGCACATATTCCAGTGAGACCCTACTTCCCACTTCTCCACTGAGACCCTTGCAGTGCCCTCATATTCCCTCATCAGCTGGACAACACCATCCTGAGCCTCTTCTCTAAACTTTCGCACATCCTGTGCTCTCCTCCGCACGCATGTCAATGGCAGCCAGCCAATCTCTTTCTGCACTTGTGCCATCAGGCAGGGCACAAGGTGAGCACTGCCATTTCAGTGAGCTCTTTGCAGGTCCTCCCTAAATCTTACACCATTAGACTGCATCATCCATTAACCTTCATTACTGTCAACATATACCAATTCCAGACAGTTCCCCCCGCCTCATTTATTATTTCAGCTCCTAGCTGTTGTTTTCTCCAATTACTATTCCTGTATCATAGTGTAGGAATGTTTATGTGCACATCAATGAGCCTGATACTTGTCCTCTAACTCCCCTGTAAGGATCTAAGCCGTCACCACACCTTGGTTGCACATTTTTTTTGTCACATCCTTGACCCTACATTACCGACAGCTGCACCCCTCAATAATACTAGTCCATGCATCCCACTTGCTAACCGCCGATTCCTATGTTTCCAGCTCCCCTCATCTAGTATGTAAATTCAAACAATCCATTGACCTATAATCAACCGTTTCTATATCTTTTCAGTGCCACTCTCTTCCCTGATTCTTCCCTTCCCTCTTTAACCAGCTTAAATTCCATGGCAATCAACAGAATCCTTCCCTTGAATCCATCCTCAACTATTTGGTTCTGCCTTTACTTCACTGTATTCAGGATAACCCATCTATCTCTGTACAAGAATACCACACAATCTTGATAACTCTATAGTAAGTAATGAAATAAAGCAGCATTATAAATCCTCCAACATTGTTCTTCTTTTTCAACATCATTTTAGCTATTCTAGGTTCATTGTAACTCCATATCTGTTTTACAATCTGCTTGTAAACCTGTCCACCAAAACTGGCTGGTGTTGTGATTGGGATTGCATTGAATCAACAAATCAAGCTTAGGAGAACTGGCATCTTAATGTATTCTGACCCAGGAACACAGTGTAACCCTCCAGCTATTACTGCCCTCTTTAATTTCTCTCAGTAATGCCAGTGCAAAGGTTTTGCACAGTTCAGTTGTTAAATTTAACCCTCAGTATTCCTCTTTTTTTCAAAAAAAAATTTTACTTGTAGTACATATAAAACGTACCATTTTAACCATTGTAAGTGTAATGGGTTAAGTACATTCAGACTGTTGTGAAACCATCACCACTATTTCTAGGATTTGTTCATCATTGCAAACAGAAACTCTGTACCTATTAAACAATAACTGCCCATCCACCCTAGTCCCTGATAAACACTGCTTAACTTTCTGCATTTGAATGTGCCTACTCTAGGTACTCATACAGGTAACATCATACCATATTTAGACTTTTGTGTTTTGCTTCTGTCACTTAGCATACTGTTTTCAAGATCTGTTCATGCCGGAGCACGTATCAGAAATTCATTCTTTTTAAAGGAATAAATGTTATTCCATTATAAGCATATATCTTATTTTGTCTACCCAACCATCTGCCGATGGGCTTTTGGGTTGTTTCCAACTATTTCATATTTTTGTTGCCTTGTAAATGGCATTTTTTAAATGGTAATTTCTATTGTTAATTGTCTATATAAAAAATGGACTCTTGATTGCTCTTACAAACCTGCTCCACCCATGTTCTCTCCATCTCACATGATGGCACATATGTCCTTCCATCTCCTTGGTGCAAGCCTTGTGAAACTTTCTTGATTACTTTCACATACCATATCCAATCAGTGAGCAAATCTAGTTAGCTCTACCTTTAAAATACACCCCAAATTCAATCACTTCCTTCTGCCTTCCTGGCCCTAGCCACAAACATCTCTCATCTGGGTTATATTCCTAGCTGGTCCTTTCTGCCTGTACCTCTGCCCCACATTGTCTTTTCTCAACAGAGTATCTAGAGTGGTCATATTAAAAATAAGTCAAATTATTTCACTTCTCTACTCCAACGTATTTGATTGTTCACCATTTCCTCCCAATTTAAATCAGAAGTTCTTACAGTTTCCTACATGACCCTCTACCATTTGGTCTTGTTACCTTCTGGTCCCATTTTCTGTTTCTCCTCCCCTCATGCACTCACTCCAGACACAGTGACTCCCTTGCTGTTTCTCCAACACACCAGACATGTTCCCATCTGGCACTTGCCTCTGCCTGGAATGCTTTACCTTTATATATGCATGTGGCTCCCTCTCTTCCTTCCTTCAACTTTTTTCTTATATCTCTTTTTGATATTTTCCCATAGACTTTTAGGGAAAGTGGAAGAGAGAGGGAAAGAAAAAGAGAAACATCGATGTGAAAGAAACACATCAATTAGTTGCCTCCTGCATGAGCCCTGACCAGGGCCTGAGTTGGGGAGGAGCTTGCAACCAAGGTACGTGCCCTCAACCCGAATCGAACCTGGGAGCCTTTGGTCCACAGGCCGATGTCTATCCACTGAACCAAACTGGCTAGGGCCTCTCTTCAACTTTTTACTCAAATATCACCTTCTCTATAACTGACTAACCTATTTAAATTTGCAACTTTGGCCAGATTCTGTCATACCTTAATTCCTTTATACTGCTCTATGTTTTTCCTCACATTTTTATATAAACCTTTTATTTTGGAATAACTTTAGATTTACAGAAAAGCTGAGGAGATTATGAAGATGGTTACCCTCATTCTATTTCCCCTAATGTTAACTTGTTGCACCACCAGGATAGATTTGTCAAAACTAAGAAACCCTCATCGCTACATTACTGTTAATTAAAATCCAGATTTCATTTGGATTCACCATTTTCCCACCAATGTCCTTTTTTTTTTTTCTGTCCTAGAATCTAATTCAGGATACTGCATTGTGTTTGGTTGTCATGCCTCCTTAAACTCTTCCAGACTATGACAGTTTCTCAGTCTTTCTCTGTTTCCCGAGACCTTAATATTCTGGGGGCTACCGGCCAGGTACTTTGTAGAATGTCCATTGGTTTGGGATATCTGATGTTATCCTCATGATTAGGCTGGGGTTATAGGTTTGGGGAAGAAGACCACCAAGATGAAGTACTTTTCTCCTCACATCATATCGGGATATATGCCATGGATATAAATTATCATAGTGATGTTAATCCTGCTCACTTGGTTAAGGTGGTGGCTGCCAGTTTTGTCCACGATAACATTACTAATTCCTTCTTTTCTGTACTCATCTTTGTATGTTAGTAACTAAGTTCAGCCCATAGTGGAGAGGGGTAATGTTTTCACATACCATATTTTCCACATTTGTAGGTAAGCTCTAAAAGGATATGAATATTTGTCTATTTTAGTTACTGAAGTGGTTCCAATATCTAGAATAGTGATGAGCATGAATAAATACTCAATATTTTTGGATGGCAGAAAAGAAGGTTGCCTTGTAATCTGTTCAGGTCATAGAGTCCTGCAGCATCAGTTATGCAGCTGCCCACCTAGAAAAGTATGTGCTCAGGGAAAAAGCCACATGTGTCATTTACTCGGTGATAGTACTAACCTGTGGAGTTCCCTTTCTCAGTGGTAGCTGCTATTTTTATTAGGGGAAACCATCTTAAAGACTGAAATTACAATGCTAAAACTTGAGGCATTAGCAATAGGATTACATACAGAATACATGTAAAATGCTCAGAGTAGTGGCTTTTAATAACAGGAACTCAAGAAATGTTCATTTCTTTTATATCCTTACTCTTCATCCAGGTGAGAGATTTCGGGGAGGTACAGAGGATTTTACCAGAACCTCAAAAATATACTCATCCTACCTACTAACAATCTGAAATTGTTTTTTAAAACTAGGCAGGATATAAAATTTTGACACTCCATACCTCAAATCTGGTTACAGTTAATTTCTTGATTTCTTACTAAAATCTCTTAATTACTCTGAGTATCAAGTTTGTCCCAAGGAAGAACATAGGTTTGTGGTTAAGAAACTATCCTGAAATTTTAAGGAGAAAATGTTCTCCACTTTCACAATTCTAAAAATTTGCTCAGAAGCTAAATCATTTTGGAGCAGTTAATTTAGATGCTAAGTAAACTATGCATTATATTTTAAAACTCTCACCCAATGATTAAAATAAAAATACACACATATTTCTTTTTTATTTTTTCTGAGTACTTTTTTATTGTCTAAAGTTTTACATGTCTCCATTTTCCCTGATTGACTGCCCCTCCCCCGCCCCCAAGGCATAAGGTAGACTCTATGGCCCTAGTTCCAATAATAAATTCACTTTCCCACTAGAGAAAGCACCGCTCTGCTTATTTTTAAAATGTAGTGAGTTAAACTGATTCTGTACATTGATTGCTTAATATAATCTCTCTTCAAAAGAGGAGCAGCCGTACAGTGCCCTCCTTCTTAAACAGAGCGCGCATAAACACTGCCCAGACATTTTCATCCTTATCAGTGTAGCTGCTCTAATGTAGCTAATTTTACCGAGCGCTGTTTTCCTAAAGAACAGTATCAGGGGTAGGAGTTATATTTTCAAGTCATTAAAATTCCGGCAGTCTCATTTCATTTAGGACACCTAAATTTTTCTCAGGTCATGAATCAGTGAACATATGACATTCACAGAGCTAAGGAAAAGCATCTTAGATTCCTTTTTTGGAAATGGGTCTGAAAAAAACAGATTGAGAAACATGGCCAGGAAAATCCTTCCCAGCTGCTATGGAATAGAATCTTTCATTCAAAAACAAACTAATTTATTAAGATTGGAAAAAAAAAAAAAAGGAAAAAGAAAGAGAAAAAGAAAAAGAAAAAAATAATCAGCCATACATGGAGAAGAAAAGGGTCCCAAGTAGACTAGGAACGGCAAACTGTTTTCTGTAATTCAGGAGAGCAGACACCTTATGCAAATCTTACAAAAGAAGGGAAAGTTAAGGTGATTCCTGTGTTCACTGTTGCTTAAGATTTGTCTGGCTTGGCCCTGAAGAGGAAACCAGTGTCAAGGACTGAAAGCTACACGGTAAAGAACTTCCTGGAAGTGAAACTGCTCCAAAACTGAACAGCCTGCACCTCACGTTATCAATGGCAGTGTTTAAACAGAAACTGGGTGTCCTAAGCAGGAGAAGGGCTCAAGCGTGAATGAGAACAAGTTGATAAGAGGGTCTCTATCTTAGGTAATTTCATGTCAGTGACTTCCTGTCTACACCAGAAAGTAGATAAGAAAATTCTTGGCACCTTTTTAATACACAAGTGAGGTAATTCTATTCAGAAGACAGAGCAAATCATATCTATTTTGAAACTATCAGGAGTATTCATGGGTGGCTCTTCCTCTCCTCCAATTTTTCAATCGTGTAGGCTTTGAGTATCTCAGAAATGCAATTCGTGCTTCATACTATTTTTCTTTCAGCAGCAGGAGCCTGGCTTTGCATAACACCAGTTAATCAGGATATAACATTTTTTTACTTGAAATACATGCATTGGTTTGAATTCAGGACAGTACTCAGCATATGGCTGGAGAATAAATATTAAGTATCAAAATGTTTATTGCTTAATAAACCAAAATTAATACTTCTTTTAGTGAAAGCTGAAATAACAGCTGCAATAAAGTTCCTCATATGACAAGCTCAAAATAACCTCCACATGCAAGTAAACAAGTAATCTAACAAAGTTTTGAAAAGATGTGAAAAATGTTAAATGACTAAGGAACAAAAATGAGTTACAAGGGCTTTCTCTTGCAAACAGAATATTTTTTATGGTGATATCAAGAATCTGAAAAATATCATAGAGTGATGTCTGTCTTAATGTAACTGCACTCCACATAACAGGGTACGAACTTCATTCACAATTCAGGTAGTTTTCTAAACACTCCTTGGTCCCAGAAGACACCATTTCTGTAGCTTTTCCTCAGTGTAAAGTGACCTCTTCCAAAAGGTTTCAGTAACACATGCTTACTCATTTAATTTACATATTTGTTCAACATGTGTTCAATTTTCCATGTCCCTTTACTTTTTTTTTACTTTATTATTGTTTTTAAATTTTTTCAATTACAGTTGACATTCAATATTATTTTATATTAGTTTCAGGTATAGTGATTAGACAACTGTATAATTTACCTAGTGGTTCCCCTGATGATTCTAATACCCACCTGGCACCATGCATAGTTATTGGAATACTAGAGACCCAATGCACGAAATTCATGCAAGAGTAGGCCTCCCTTCCCCCAGGTGCCAGCACTGGCTTCCCTCTGGCATCCGGGACCCGGGCTCCCCTTGCAGCCCCGGCTTTGTCCAGAAGGTTGTCCAGAGGATGTCTGGTCTAATGAGCATATTACACTTTTATTATTATAGAAGATTACTGACTATACTCCCTATGCTGTATTTTACGTCCCTGAGACTATTTTGTAACCACCAACTTTCTATATCTCCTTATAGAAGTTCATATTGAAGTGTCATAGATTATAAGCTCCCAGTAACAGAAATATCTCATAAAAAAAGAACTGAGTGACAGACAGCTGTTCAATATAGACTTCTGGATGATGACTACATTAATTAGAAAATAAAATAACTCATTAGCTTTCTTATTCTCTAGTTCAAGTGATGGTATGTATATGTGTGTGTGAGTGTGTGTGTGTGTGTGTGTGTGTGTGCGCGCGCACAAAATTTGTTGCCGGGGAGAGGGGTGTCCCTCAGCCCAGCCTGCACCCTCTCCAATTTTGGATCCCTCAATCCTATGATCGGGCCTAAATGGGCAGTCAGACATCCCTCTCACAATCCAGGGCTGTTGGCTCCCAACTGCTCACCTATCTGCCTTCCTAATTGCCCCTAACTACTTCTACCTGCCAGCCTGATCACCTCCTAACCACTCCCCTGCCAGCCTGATTGATTCCTAATTGCTCTCCTGCCAGCCTGTTTGTCCCTAATTGCCCTCCCCTGCAGGCCTGGGTCCCCTAACTGCCCTTCCCCTTCAGGCCTGGTTACCCCTAACTGCCCTCCCCTGCTGGCCTGATCCCCCCCAACTGTCCTCCCTTGCAGGCCTGGGTCCCCCCCAACTGCCCTTGCCTGCAGGCCCATTCACCTCCAACTTCCCTCCTTGCTGGCCTGGTCACTCCTACCTGTCCTCCCCTGCAGGTCTGATCACCACCAACTGCCCTCCCTTGCAGGCCTGGTCCCTCTCAAATGCCCTCCCCTGCTGGCCTAATCACCCACAACTGTCCTCTCTTATAGGCCTGGTCCTTCCCAACTGCCCTGCCCTGCTGGCCATCTTGTGTCACATGGGGGCAGGATCTTTGACTACATGGGGGCAGTCATCTTGTATGTTGGAGTGATGGTCAATCTGCATATTACCCTTTTATTAGATAAGCTAGAGGCCTGGTGCATGGGTGGGGGCCAGCTGGTTTGCCCTGAAGGGTGTCCTGGATCAGGGTCGGGGTTCCCTTGGGACATGGGGCAGCCTGGGCGAGGGGCCTATAGTAGTTTGCAAGCCAGCCACTCCCCTCCTCACCGCCCCCCCCCCCCGGGACCCAAGATGAGACCCTGGTATCTGGGATTTATTTATCTTCTACAATTGAAACTTTGTAGCCTTGAGTGGAGGCCTGGGCCCACCAGGGTGATCAGAAAGCTTGGCTTCCTCCATCCAGGGAAACCCAATCCTCTCTCCTGCTCGCTTAGTGGCCACAGCCATTGGGGTTAATTTGGTTGGGGTTAATTTGCATACTCACTCCTGATTGGCTTGTGGGTGTAGCGAAGTGATGGTTAATTTGCATGTTGCTCTTTTAGATAGCAGATACACACACACACACACACAATATATATATATATGTATATATATATATCACAGAGTCAAAACATGGCACAGGGAAATGCTTAAAACCCCTTAAGTGGAAATGGCATGCCAGTCTAAGGGATACAAAAGCAAGGGGATTTATAAAAATCAAACATCAGGTAAAGCAAGATGTTCTGTGACTACATAGCTGCAAGCAAGTCACAGCCAGTGATAGATATAGTGAGGACTGTCATGTTCTGGCCTTTTCACGGCTCAACAGAGTAATGAAGAAAATGTAGGTACTGAAATACAAGACACTTTCTGTATGAAATTTTCACCTCCTGAATGAGAATCAAAGGAGAGTCTACATTGACATGATACCAAGCAGCAAGGAACAAGTACGTTACTGTGAGCCAGGCCAAGCAGGTGAGGATTTACAAAGAAGGTAAATGTGTAATTCTCTTTATTGTTTTCAGGGACAGGGGAAAACATTACAACAGCATCTCTACAAATAAAGCAAGTGCAAATAATTTATTAATAAAAAGCCAGCGACAGAAGAGGAAAAAGGGTCTCTCTCCTATGAACTAACAAAGTAGTAACAACATTAACTAGGTTTCTATGAAGCACTAAATGCTGTCATGTATAACAAAAGCTTTTATTTCTAATTCTTTCCTAGGTTTGTGTCAATATTAAGATTGTGTTTTCTATTTCACATGGATACTCCCCTTTTATATAAAAAGTTACCGGTAGCTCCTGTTCTTATGATCAGTTTTGACATTTTTGAGCTCTCTTTATAAATATTTACAATGCAGGACCAGTTTTGAAATTTAAATTTATATAGCTTTCAATATTTCCACAACAGTCAGATATGGAAGGGAAAAATGTTTTTTAAATAAAGGGAGTGGTGCCTTGCATAAAGCAAGGCAAATGCAGAAAAAGCCTCATATTTTATCCCTTGAGGATTGAACTTCCTTTCAATTCTTTTGGGAAAATGAAAAGCAATCGTGTTTCTTTCACTTCTCATACTTAAATCTGGTTTTCTACTATCAGTTGAATATCAAATCCCAAGTTAATGCAAATGCTTGCAAGTTTCCATTTCTCAGATGGGAAAAAAATACCATGTACAGACAGTTCTGCTTCTACATGTCATCAAATGTACAGCAAGGGTAAAATGAAGCTGTTCCGATGAACCCGTTCTGAAAGCCCCCGCTGTGAGGCTGATGAATACTTGTGTAGGGACTGTTCTCTGAGCCTGCAGTCATTGGGAGGGGACACTGATCCACAATGGCCTTCTTTGCCCTCTCCACTCCTTGCTTCAATTTCAGCCTCAGCAATTTGGTTTGATCTCAGCTCAACTAAAATTTTCCAAAAAGATACAATAATGGTTTCTTCTCTTACCTTTGGCATATATTCTTCAGATCATTTTTTTTCCTGTTATAAACTTTTTAAAAATGAAAATAAATAGTGCACTAGAGGTAAACCTGTAACTAACATAAACGAGCTAAGTCACCACTGCAGATTCTTTAGCACGGCTATGGAAAAGCACAGATGAAGCATTTTAGAGGAGCATATTGAGGACGAAAAATTAGTAATTTGTGACACCCTAAAGAGGTTTATAAAACTCCATTTCCTGGAACAACCTTAGAAAGTGCCATAGATTGTCAGAGCCGCACTTTTTAAAATTGTGTTTTTCTGATTATAAAAGTAAATATATGGGTCACATGGGCTCACGTTTATCAAGACTGAGTGATACATGCATTTCATTGTATATACATTTTTTTTCAAAAGAAAACAAAACTGCAAACACATACTGAACTCTGATAATAATAGGTATGCTTTAAAGGATTTAAGGGGAAATATATTGATGCCTGTAACTTATTCTGAAATGCCATCAAAGTGGATTGATGAATATAAAATACATAGCTGGGTATATATGAGATAAAGCAAATATTGATATTAATGATAGACCCTGGATGATAGATACATAGGTGTTCACTATAAAACTTTTTCAACTTTTCTTTATTTTTGAAAATTTTCATAATACGTAAAATGTTGGGTGGGGGAGCAGGAATATGAGATCATCATAGAAAAATATGGAAAACAAAAGAAAGTATCAGAAAAATAAAAACAGACACCATGTTTTATAACTTGCTTTTATCAGTTAGCAGTTTCTCATACGCTATTTCCTAACTCTTTAAATATTCTTCCAAATGCAATGGAATTCCACTGTACAAATGTAGCATCATTTTTTTTCAGCTTTATTGATGAATAAAATTGTAACATATTTAAAATGAACAAAACAATGATTTTAATATACATATATTGAGTTCATTAGCACACCCTTCACATGAGATACCATAATTTAAAAGATATTTTGTTATAGGATACTTGAGTTTCTAATTCTTCACCATTCTACATTTAGGATGAACAATAGACTGTTTTATCTATCTTTCCTCACATGGCTGATTATTTCCTATTTCCTAGGATAAAACCCATAAGTAAAATTTCTGCTCAAAAGAATTATTTTAAGATTTTTTTTAAATACATTTTGCTAAATTCTTCTCTAAAAAGTTTACCGAATTACATTTCTAACAGGAGCTTATCACTGACCACAGAGATCCAGATGTGTGCACTAAAGTAGAGGAGAGCAATTTATACTCACTACACTAGAAGTCTACAAATAAAGTGAAAATAATAGTCTTCCTCTGTCCTGTCATATAAGCAACGTTAAAGAGTCTTGTCTATATTTTTTTCATCTTTTACTAAGTGCATAGTGTATATTTAATTAAAGAATTACATGTGTGAGCCACATACATATTATTAAATATTCCACTGCTTCTAAAACTCATTGGCAAAAATGACCAAGTGACATAAAACTGAATCTGTAAAATAAAATCCAGAGCGAATTACCTTTATCTTACCACCTAGCCAGCAAGCCAATACCTACCTCATAAAGTATAGCAAATATTTGCTTAAGAAATGCATATTTCCTTCTCAATAACTGCCATCCCCTAAGCAAAAATTTTCTGTATCTTACACTCTTGTTGATTCAGTGGGTGTGGGATGCAATATTACCCTGCAATAATTTGCCATATCTCTTTACCATTGATAATTACTGACTAAACCAAGCCCCAAAGCTGAAATAGAATTTGTTTTCTCTACTTATAAGTTATGAGTTACTAGAGGCTTGGTGCACAAAATTCATACACTGGAATGGGGGGAAGGGGGGTATAGGGGGCGTGTCTCTCAGCCTGGCCTGTGCCCTCTCGCAGTACAGGAGCCCTTGGGAGATGTCCCACTGACAGCTTAGGCCCGCTGCCCTCCTGGGGAGCAGGCTTAAGCTGTCAGTTGGATATCCTTAGCGCTGCAGCAGAGGCTGGAAAGGCTCCTACCACTGTCACTGCGCTCACCAGCCGTGAGCCTGGCTTCTGGCTGAGCAGCACTCCCCCTGTGGGAGCGCACTGACCACCAGGGGGCAGCTCCTGCATTGAGCGTCTACCCCCTGGTGGTCAGTGTGCGTCAGAGTGACCGGTTACTCCCCAGTTCCGTCAATTTGCATATTAGCCTTTTATTATATAGGATGCTCCTGTAGTTTACTGTAATCAACTCCATTTCCAAATGACACCCACACAGGTCAAAAGCTTACCCCAGAGTAGGACCTGGCAGTTTCCAGCTCCTGCTACACCCCCTTGTGCTTTCCTGTGTCATTTTCCTGGCTCTCTCAAAGGCAGCCAAAAGGCATTAAGCGTGGGTGGGGGTGGAAGGGATGTGTGGCAATTATTGTTTTCCTATCAATATCTGTTTCATGCCTCATGAAGCCTCACTTCCAACAATCACATAAAGATAATACATTCGTTGTACTGAAGTTGCATGACCCAATGTGTGAAAATATTAGCACACTTCCATCCTTCTTTGACTAAAATGTGATGGAATTGGTTTATTTTCTATCCTTGACCTGGTCAGCTAGAGGTTTCAGAGTTAAAAAGAACAACAACAACAACAAAAACAGAGGATCTGATCTCCTGGATCTCACTTGTCCCTCTGGGGAGGATCCACACATTTCTCAAAGCTCTATTTCCCACGATAAAAAGGGTGCATGCCAATGCTTCTCATAAAGAGTTCACTAGCTCGAAAAGTTAGGTTCAGTCCGAAGTAAGGAATGGTCTTATTACCTAGCTACTATGTAAATCTGTGCTGATCAAGAAAGGAGGAGAAGGAAACTTGTTCTGCATTAGTACCCTCCTGCTTAACACGCACTTGGCTCTAAAAGCTTTCGAATCTTCTAGTAAGCTTTCCACAGCCAGAAACACCCCACAGCAGAGGCTGGCCCTCTGACCTGGCCCAGCAACTGGAAACACTGCTGGGACCACAGTCACCCAGCACTGCTGCAGGGAGGCCGCCCGGTGCTGCCTTCTGGTGTCCTTCCCTCGTCAGTTGCTACAACTCACTGACAGCAATTAATGAAACAACAAACAACAACAACAAAAACCAACCCGTTCAGGGAGACTGAAGGATATTTATGGAAAAGTTCACTTTTAAAGATACTGAAGAGAACAACAGCTAGCCAAAACAAGACCAGTAGAAATATAAATAGGAAAACAGAAATGACCAAAACAAGCTCCAGCGGGTAGCTATTAAAAATTATCAATGCCACCGAGCCCCTGCAGGTCAGCTCCCCATCAGCCCTCCTCTTCAAGGCCCCACGCTGAATGTGGGTGGCACGGTACCACATTCCTGAGGGAGATGAAGGGCCCACGAGCTTTGCGCTTGACAAGGACCAGCACGGATCCCAGACTCTGAAAGCCGTTTCTGGTTTTATAAGTTGGGCAGCTCTGCCGGGCACCTGTTAATTCTTTATTAAACAAAGTCCATCACGTTTGGCCTCAAGCAGAGGTGAAATAAAAAAAAAAAAACTGGCATTGCTTATACTTCAGTAGGAAATGCTTTTTTTGTTTTTTTAAAAAGACAACTCTCGAGCACAAATTCACGGACCCACAGAAAATGGAAGGGGAATGAAAACTTGACACATTACTCTTTACTGACCCCTCTTGGCTGATTAGGGGAAAGAAAAGGTCTGAAATCTTACCTCCTCTCCGGGAGAGTTCAGAGAACATTCGGTCTATTTCATGCCATGGAAAGAAATCCTCTCAGTTCAGATGAGCCTGGTAGAAATCAACCCTAAAGCACACGCGGCAATAATTTCTATTTATGGGGCTCCCGGAATGGAGGTTGGGAAACGGCCTTGCGGTTCAGCCCCAAAGGCCTTGCTAGGTCCCTGGCAGCCTGTAACCTCTGACTCGAGCTTGAAACACTTACATAAGCGCCAGGGCGACCACTTCTGAGAGCAGGAAAGTTCCTTACCTCTTTCTCTATTTTGAGCAGCTTCTTCACAGCCACCTCCTTGTCCTGTGATATCCATTTGGCTCGATAAACGCTCCCAAAACTTCCTCCGCCGCAGTTTTCAAAAAACTGCAAGTCATCAAATTTAATTTGCACAAAGGAGGCACCGAGAGACGACATCGCATAATGACAAAGTATTATACTTCCACAAACTCTGCAGAGAGAAGGAGAAAGAAAAGTTGGGTTACAAGTACATTAGAACAAATCCTCTGAATCCCACTTCAGGTCACGCACAATGAGTCCTGTGAAACTTCCAGAAGGAGCCCTGATGACTCAGGAGAAGGAAAACCAGGACTATAAACAAATCAAAAGGAAAACACTTACCCTGGCAGCCCGTGCAAAATTCAGCAGCAACTTGCCCTGACTCTGCCACACAGCTGTCCACAGGAAAATGGCTCAGATTTCCCCCCTGACAAAACCTGTAGCCGCACTTCCTGCACATCCCCAGGAGCTCTGCCTAAAGGCTACTGTGTCACCAGGTCTCCTATCATGAAGCCGGGGAGGCCGGGAAGCGTGCCTTCAGCAGCGAGCTTGCATAGCTCTCCTGGCATGTGAGGCATGCCATCTCTCCACGTTGTGCTCACTTCACGCAAAATACACATAACCTAAGCAACCGAGCATGTTGGCGCGGGGAGAGCCAAAATGCTGCACGCTAAATGCAGTCAGTTTGTAGGGTCCAGAAGCAAAAACGTTCGGCGTGGGGATGATCGGAAAGCCGGCCAAGTGTTTTTCAAAGTGGCTCCCTGGACTGTATACTGCAGCAGAAACTTAATTAAAGAGTAGAAAACTTGCCCTGATTACAGTATATTAAGTCATCCAACGACCTCTGCCAAGAATGCTGAACGAAAATATTTGCTTGTTTCCAGAGGAACGGATGTCCCCTCCCCGAGATTATTATAGTGATATTTTCTGCAGTCTCAGGTGTTTTACGCTGCACCAGGTACGTGTTCTCCCTCCGCACCCAGGCCAAACCACAGTTTGGCAGGAAACACAAAACAAAAACATACAAACAAGGAAACAGAACACTATAATTCTGAACGTGCATCAAAAGCAGGTGGGTAAGAAAGTTTGTGTACATGTGCGTGCCAACATTATAAACCAGAATCTTACAATGAGGGAGCAATAAGACAACACGTGGACAGGGCACTCTACAAAACAAGTTGGCCTGGCCTCCTCCTGTCAATGTCATGAAAGATTTTTCTTTTTTAAAGCAGGGAAACTTCTAGAATAAGGAGGACTGAAAGAAACATGATGACTAAATGCAGTGTGTGATCACTGGATATTGGATCAAAAACAAATCTACAAAAGTATCACTGGGGTTTTAGGAAAATCTGAATATGTACTATATATTAGATAATATTAAATTATCTATGGCAAATAATGATATTTTGATTTTGTTTGAGGATGTTCTTGAGAGATATGCTGGCAGACGTAGTGAAGTATGCTATCTACAGCTTAATTTAAAATTATTCAACTCCCCCTCCCTCAAAAAAAAATGGGTATAGAGGGGAAGCAAATGTGGCAAAATGTTAAGAACTAGCAAATCTAGATGAAAGTTCATGGCATTCTACTACTCTGGTCATTTTTCTGTGGGAGTTGATTATTTTCAAAATAAAAAGGTGGAGGGGGCAGTTTCTATCTATTCAGATTGACAGCATTTCTTTATAAACAACGTGCAGCTTTGGTGAGTGATGGAAGCAGGCGGCTCAGAGATCTTACTGTGCAGCTGACTAGCAATCCCGTTTTAGGAACGCAGGTCACTGAAGAACGGTGATTTCTTATGTGAAGTCAAGCTCTGCTCTACTTTGAAGAGAAGGTAAAAGGGGAGACTGTTTATGTATCCTCTAATGTTGAAAAGATAACTTAGCATTTATGTAAAAATGCAGGCAGAACATGCCGTAGCATCCAGGGGGGGCATACACATATTTGAGCCAATAATTTACCTTACTAATTTTCAATTCATCTTTAGTTAATCAGATAAAAGAAAAAAGTGTAGATAAAATTTAGGAATGTGGCAAGGATAGGTACACAGAATATAATATGCAAGCTAAACAGTTTGTTCAACAGAATGCAAAACACCATTGCAAAATTCCATCAGTGTTACAGACGCTAGTCCTATATTTTTATTGATCATGTTTATTTTTATAAAAGTACAAAACTGAAAATAGAACTACAAAGCTTATAATAAAATTAGAACTCCTGTGCCCACCTCTCTCCTCACTGGATTCTCTCTCCAGAGGGAACTGATTTCAACTCCTTTAGCATTTTCTTCTGGTATTTACCTCTGTATTTCTAAAAAATGTGTTTATATGGCAATTTCTTGGTTGTTCCATTTTAGATATTATTAATTCCTGTCAGTGGAAGATAAGGCTTTAGTCCTCATATACTACCCTTTACTTCCTTGCACACAGTATGACACAATTGCCTAACCCTCTCAGCTTCCAACTACACAGTAACATTTAGTCTAGTCAATATTCAGGGTTTACAGTAGTCTCACAAAGTAAATATTATTCCCAGGAGTCATATGTAGAATTCAATAACTTCTCCTTTCTTGGCTAACTTTTTGTTTCTCCTAGAGTTATTAGTTGTTTTGTTGTTGTTTGCTTAGCTTCTTATACACCTAAGACTTATTAACCTCATCAAATACTCCCAAGAACTGCAAAATTATTCTCAATAATTTTTTTATTCTATTCTTTTCTTGGAGACATTCCTCCTTTGCCCTTGACCCTGATTCAGTCTGGCTGGAATGGTTGCTCAGGAGGCCTGACTTGAACTGGGACTTCCCTTCCCTTTCCCATCATCCTAAGAATGTCCTTCACATTTTCCTCTGTGAGCCCCTTTCCTTGTTTCTCCTGGCTTCTCTTTCTCACTTCATGTTCTCGTTTTGACCGTGCACATCTCCCGTTAGCTACCTGAATAGAGGGCCCTCTGTAATTTTTTTTGAGAATCAGTGTGTCTCAAAATGTCTTGATTGGTAGCCCAGTTGGGTATGTAATTCTAGGTAGGAAATAATTTTGGAAGCATTACTTCATAGTCTAGTTTCTAATGAGGCTATAGAGCAGTCTGATGCTGCTCTGGTTACTAATCCTTTTTACATACCTTTTCCTTTCTGAAAGCTTTTAGGATCTTGTATTCATCCTTGGGATCCTGAAATTAAGTAGCAGACACTTAGGATTGACTCTTTTGCAGTCATTGCTAGGGAGCTGAGTGAACTGTCTGTACTTCATGTATTTAACTCTGGGACATTTTCTCGTGTGCTTCCTTTACCACCTACAGCCACTTTTACTCCTGTTCTCCTTCTCCACATACACACGAGGAACCACATGGAAGATCAGGCTGCTCTTCTCCTATCTCCATACCTTTGCACAGGCTTGTATCTTTGCTTAGAAAAACTCCTGTTTTTCTAAAACAAACTCCTGTCTACAACCACTTCCTTTGAGCCTCACGAACAGAGTTAAATTCTCCTTCTTCTGTGTCATAACTCCTTTCTTCACCCATTCATCTTTCCCACTTAGTTCCCACCAGACTGTAAGTTCCCTAAAGGCAAAAGCCCTTTCTATTTACTGCTGGATCTTCAGCACCAAGTACACAGCCAGGCACATTGTAACGTTTCCATTCAAAAATATTTGTTGAATGAACAAATACATAACTAAATAGTTTCTGGCTATCCTTCGATTATGCCTTTTGCAACTGAAAAGATTCCAACCAATTAAGTACAATCTAAAACGTGTAAGTTCTCACAAGTTCTTCCTCCATTCATCCTGGAGGATTCTAAAGCAAATCCTGATTTGGAAAGAGCTGCCTAGGCCTCTTGGGAAACCAAAGAGTGTGTGTTTGGGACCTCCAGAGTTGGATGTCTCTGAGTCCAAAGGAGAAGGATGAAAAGACGGAAAGAGGAAGGGAAATACTTTTAAAAAATAAACAGGTGAGAGCAGGATGATTAAATCTAAACCTTCTGGTGCAGAGCACGCAGGTCCAAGGAAGATGGATGCACTGTGGTAGATCAGGCACACTGGAAACGGGCCTAAGGGTGTCAGAGAAGGTGGGCCTTTGAGAAGCACAGATCTCCACAGACTTTACCCCCTGAGATGAGGCAACTAACTAGTCATGTTCTTCCCAGAATCACTATTACTCACTTTGTGATACATCCTGCCATTTGGAAACCAGCTATGTATTAAGGAGCTATGTAATTATGTGAATGTTTTATTGAGACTATACAAAATTAAGTCCCATCTGATTAACAAAGAGACTAACAATTCTGGAGGGGACGGGAATAGGTTTTCACTTCCATGAGCTGGGCAAAGCATCATGGACTTATCTGTAAAGCCCAATTGAGATTCCCACTGTCATCTATATGAGTTTCAGACCATATATATTTGTTTTCCCCTTTGAACTTGCTCTCCTTTAATTTTAAAATCATTATTCTAAGAGGATCAACTTATGACCAGGAGAATGAAAAATCTGAGCTGCTGATTAATCATATTTACAGCATCTTGGGGAAGACTGCTACCTGCTCAAATTGTGTTCTTATTTTTCCGATGTATTCTCCAGGGAATACACCAGAATTTAATAAGTGTCATCTATGTAAACGTATTTACACAGTATACCCAATCCTACGATGTTTTTATTTCACCAAGTTAAAATAATTGCTTTTACACCCAAAAGGCAATTTTTCTCCATGCAACAATTCCCAGTCCTAATTTTGTGGCATTCTAACTTTTGTTTTATAAATGGCCAAAACTGCTTTAAATATTACTAAGTATCTACCATACAGCACTGAAGGGTGAGTTAGAGCAGGGATATCCTAAAATTAAAACCTAATAGGGTGTCACAACTCTGAAAATGGTGAAAATTGCTAACTTGGGGGTTGAACCCAATCATTTCAAACTGTAGACAATATTTTTTAATTTTTAAAAATTTTCTTAAATTAAAATAAAAAAATTAACTATTAATTACTAAAAGCACACACCCACAGCACCAATGGCTATTATCAAATGTGAAACCATATTAAGATAGAAATCCTTAAAGAAATATTATTTTACCTTTTGAGTTTTAGCCTTTCATCCAAAAAAATGGACTTTTGCCCTGAATTCAAAACAACAAAAACAAAACAGAAAGATCCTGCCTAAGTGCTAACATAGCAGCAACAAGGTTCAGAATTGGGTAGATGTGAGTTTGAACTCTGTACCTCTCAGTAACCTTTAACAATCACTTTTTCTCAGATCATGGCATTTCCAGAACCAATTAAGTAAAAAATATATATATATCTTTTTCATTCTGTTATCGAATGCCTCAAAATTGATAGTCCAAAAGTTATCCAGTCTGCACAGTGTGGCTTGATTTCTTTGATAAATCTTCCAGATGGAATAGCAAGCCGGCACTCACCAGCTGTTAGGCCTTGGATAAGGCACAGTGCCTCTCTGACCTCCGTTTTCTCACTGGCAATAGCACCACCCACTCTGTAAAGTTGTTGGGAAGAGGGAGAAGCTGTGAAGGAACCTTGCATAGGGTCCCACACATGCTCAATAAGTGGAAATTATGCCTGTCTAATTATTTTAGTAAGTCTTAACATCACACGTGGCCATCTACTTCTTTAGCCTGTGTTGTCAGGTATGCTTTCCTCAACAGTTTTTCTCTCTTATGTTCAGAACTGCTTTATATTATATCTCCATTAGTTTTGCTGAGCAAATATTAATAGATAAATGTACTAATGATCCTTAAATCCCTTTTATCTGTGGTTCTTTGTGTATTTTTCTCTTTCCTCTGTTTGCTGCTTTTAATGTTTGGCCATTTTTTGCCACATCTATCTAATTAGTAAGTAATTATAATTTTCCTTTAAAATTTTTTTCATAAAGAGAATATTTAAGTTATTAAAAGTCAGTACTTTTTTTTTTTTTAGATATTAGAGTTTCTAACACCTATTCATTCAATTACAGCACTGGCTTTGGTAGGGATCTAGAATGCACCTGCTTTCAGTAATGGCCACTGCTTTCTTTCAGATCTTATCTACTGTATAGCAAAGGGACTCGGAAAACTGCAACCAGCTTCATGAAGTACCTACAAAGCTAATGTTAAAACATTAAATCTACTTTATAAAAGGATTAACTTTACTCGAAAAGAGGTCTATTGACTTTTTTCTGAAGTTTTCTATCTTTTAGGTTTAGGGCCTATTTCTGAATTCAGATCCTTGGTAATTCTTCTATCCCTAATTTACACTTTCCTTTTTCCCTTCTTCACAAAAGTTCAAAGTTTATTTTTTAAAGCAATATAGAAAAATTAATTTTATTATGTCCTGAATATGACAAAAAAAGGCTTTAGAAAACAGCCCTCGACAAATTCTTTTGCCATGTATGCTGCCTTGATACTTAGTATTATTTCAGCTTCCTAAACATAGATTAATGAATAAGCTAGTAAAACTGTGCTTCATCATCATGTGTATTAAAACAACACCACTTGGATAATGGTTCTGCAGTGTTTGTTCCTTTTTCCTATGAGTTTTGGTTTCCAAAAACTGGGGAAAGCTCTGGTTTGGGGTTCAGAGCACCACAGTTGAAGTTGTAAGTATTCTATTCCTGAACAGGACTGCTGTTCTACTGTGTTCCTGTTTTTTTAGTCACTAAAAAAAAGTTAAGATCTATACTAGCAAGAGGAGACTGGGTATGTGACTAGCACTCACTAGTACTATGTCTACCACAGATACTCTTTCCTTCCTCCCCGGCTGTCACAGGAGAAAAGCAGTATTATCTTACAGAGACTACGTCAGGTTCAATGAACAGGATCTCTTTTTTAAAATATATTTTTATTGATATCAGACAGGAGGATAGAGCTAGAAACATTAACGATGAGAGAGAATCATTGATGGTCTGCCTCCTGCACATCCCACACTGAGGATTGAGCCTGCAACCCAGGCATGTGCCCTGACTAGGAATCGAACCCTGACCTCCTTGGATCATAGGTTGACACTCAACCACTGAACCACACCAGTCAGGCAGTGAATGGGATCTTCAGTCACAGATATCTCAGGGAATTCCACATTTAGAATCTTAAAAATACAACAGCTATTGTTTCTTTTCTTTCTTCTATGTTTTACTATATACGTAAGATAACTCTCTAGATAGAGCAAAGTTAAAATAAAAATGAGCTAGTTAAAAGAAACAGCCTTATTTACACTTCACTGTTTCAATGAATGAAAAACAGGCTTCCATGACACACTTCCTTAAATGTTGACCAGAGGCAGAATATAGGAGGGACAGGAAGGTGAGAGGTAGGTGCACTTGTGCCACAGAAATGCTGCATGGAAAAGTGTCTGTGCTCAGAGGCCCAACAAGGACAGAGAGATGCACAATGCATGACACGGGCACCGCAGGGCTTCCTGTGTTCAATGATTGGAGGCAGGAGGAACAGAAATTCGGAGTCTGAATAAAATACAGGAGCACTAACAGGACACTTTTCTATGGGTTGGCCAGAAGAGGAATTTCTGGGTGTTTGGGGGTGGAGTGGGGAGAAGCAGTTGCTCCTCAGTCAGCAGGCCTACACTTCCCTGGATCCTGCTGCTACTCAGCTTTTGTTTCTACGCTTGAACCTGGTTTCTGTCAAATAAAAAGCATCTGGCTACTGCTAACAGTTACAATTTTTGGACTAATTGCCTAGAGTGAATGTTCCCTGAGAAGGGTCAATATGAGGTTAAAACCCATGGACCTTGATATAAAATGAAAGAAAAAGGGGCATTAAAACTAGAGAAGACAAAAGAAAGACCCTAAATTACGCATCACTGATCCAGAGGAAAAATTATCTGTTGATAAAAGTTACAGAAAGAATTGCTGGTTATTAGAGTTGCCTAACAAGAAAATATGCCCCTTCCCCCACTCCTTATCCCCATTTAGTAGCGAGTTCCCCATCACTGACAGTGTTTAATGGGAGGTAGGCCATGTTCAGTAGGAGACTCCCACATCAGCTTGGAGAATGAATGTTTTTTTAAGGCCTACTCCAACCCTTTGAGTAAGCAATGGCTAATTAACCTACTATAAAGTCTGAATGGTCTCCCTTCTCTTCTCAGGGATAGTCATGAACCTGACACGAAGAGCACAGTGATTAATACCAGTGATGGAAACGATGGAGATGACTGGGTTATCCCCCTAAATGTCTCCTCCCAAACTGGCCAGGGAGGTAAAAGCCTCATGCTAGATTTCTATCCTACAACTGTCCTCTTCCCACTCCCTTTCACTCTTAAGCAAAGAGCTCTTTTCCCCTTGAAAGCCACCGAAAAATGAACTCTTTGGATGATGATTCACCCCTATTCTTTTCTTAGCAAAATGGATTTGCATTACCCCATTCATTAGGCTGAGCTGTGAAGCTTGATGGTGCATGAGTGATGATCAGAACTGGGACCACACTCCTCAAATGTGGGTATTCCCATGGGTGGGTATCCAGTACCATGCAGAGAGTGTATGAATAAACACACATCTGACAGCATCGATTTTACTTTAAGATTGGGGGGAATAAACAAGCTTAGTATCTGTTTATGTTGTCTTGTACAATAAAGTCAAACAATGCAGGAGAGAATATAAAAGTCACATGCATTTTCATGATTAAATACAAGATTTTAAAGAAAGTGCTTGCTTCCCTTGTAGGTATTTATGCCTATAGTTACAAATCCTGAAGGAATGCAGAATTTAATGAGCAAATATTACTCCATGATTTTTAGACAACAATTCTTGCCTTTTCTCTTTGGTCTTCTTAGATGAAAGTCCAGAGATAAGTCCAAAAAGGAGGATGTTGGTCCCTGGAGATAAACTGTGCTCAAAATCAGCTGTAAAATTATTTTGGTTTTGGTTTTGGTCCCTAGGTCATATATAACCTTCCCCTTTCTATGCAACTCCCAAATTTTCAAGCTTCTCATACAGATATTTAAAAGCATGAATTTTCTGATTTTCCCCTGAAAGCATTACAAAACTGTATATACTAAGACAGAAATCATATCAAGTATCTTCTCAGATCACAGTGGCATAAAACTTGAAATCAACTACAATAAAAACAATCAAAAGAAATCAAACACATGGAGACTAAACAGCATGCTATTAAACAATGACTGGGTTACCAGAGAGATCAAGGAAGAAATAAAAAATAACATGGCAACAAATGACAATGAAAACACAACAATACAAAAATCTATGGGACACAGAGAAAGCAGTCTTGAGAAGGAAGTTTGTAGCTCTACAAGCCTACTGCAAAAACAAGAAACAATGGTAATGAATTACTTAACACTACAACTCAAAGAGTTAGAAAGAGAGCAATAAGAAAAGCCCAGTGTACGCAGAAGGAAGAAAATAGTAAAGATCAGAGCGGAGATAAACGACATAGAGATCAAAGAAATAATACAAAAGATCAGCAAAACCAAGAGCTGGTTCTTTGAAAGGATAAAAAAGGTTGATGAACCTCTCAAGTCAGGCTCACCAAGAAGCAAAGAGATAGCATCCAAGTAAAATCAGAAATGAAAGGGTGAGATAACAACAGATGCCACCGAAATACAAAGGATGTTAAAAAATATTATGCACAACTCTATTCCAACAAACTGGACAACCTGGAGGAAATGGACATATTCCTAGAAAAATATATCCTTCCAAAACTCAATCAGGAAGAATCTAAACACCTCAATAGGTCAATAACTATGGAAGAATTGAAGCAGTCATCAAAAACTTCCAGCAAACAAAAGCCCGGGTCCAGACAGCTTCACAGGGTAGTTTACCAAATACTGAAGGAAGAATTAAAACCTATCCTCCTCAGACTATTCAAAAAAATTCAAGAAGAAGGAACACTTCCAAGCTCCTTCTATGAAGCCAGCATCACCCGAACACCAAAACCAGATAAAGACAACACAATGAAAGATAATTATTCAATATCCCTCATGAACATAAATGCCAAAATCCTCAACAAAATTCTAGCAAATCAGATCCAGCAGTACATCAGAAAGATCATACACCATGACCAAGTAGGATTTATCCCAGGGATGCAAGGATAGCACAATATCTGCAAATCAATAAACGTGATACATTACATAAACAAGTTGAGAGATAAAAATCACACACTCATAATAATTGATGCAGAAAAAGCATTTGACAAAATCCAACACCCTTTCTTGATAAAAACTCTCAACAAGGTGAGACTAGAAGGATCATACCTCAACATAATAAACCCACAATTAACATCATACTCAATGGGCAAAAACTAAAACCATTTCCCTTAAGAACAGGAATAAGACAGGGATGTCCATTCTCACCACTCCTGTTCAACATAGTACTGGAAGTATTAGCCATTGCAATTAGATAAGAAGAAGAAATAAAAGGCATCCAAACTGGAAAAGAAGAAATAAAGCTGTCCTTAGATGCAGATGACATGATATTGTACATAAAAAACCCTAAAGACTCTATAAAAAAAAATTAATAGATTTTGAATTCTGCAATATAGCAGGATACAAAATTAATGCCAAGCAATCTATGGCATTTCTATACACCAATAGTGAACTTACAGAAAGAGAGACTAAAAAAGCAATCCCATTTACAATCACACCAAAAAAAAATTAAGATACCTAGGAATAAACCTAACTAAGGAGGTAAAGACCTTTATGTGGAAAACTACAGGACACTGAAAAAAGAGATAGAGGAAGACATAAATAGATAGAAGAACATACCATGTTCATGGATTGGGAGAATCAACATCATTAAAATGTCCATACTGCCCAAAGCAATCTATAGATTCAATGCACT
Source organism: Lasiurus borealis (assembly GCA_004026805.1). NCBI lineage: Eukaryota > Metazoa > Chordata > Mammalia > Chiroptera > Vespertilionidae > Lasiurus > Lasiurus borealis. The sequence continues at coordinate 29,724 of PVJN01009159.1, read as the reverse complement.
CCTCATTAAAATACCAATGGCATATTTCACAGGCCTAGAAAGAACTCTCCAAAAATTCATCTAGAATACAAAAAGATCCTGAATAGACACAGCAATCCTGAGAAAGAAGAATAAAGTAGGTGGGATCTCAATACCAGATTTCAAGCTGTATTACAAAGCCACTGTTCTCAAAATAGCCTGGTACTAACACAAGGACAGACATATAGACCAATGGAATAGAATAGAAAATCCAGATATTGACCCAAACCACTATTCTCAATTAATATTTGGCAAAGGAGGCATGAACATACAATGGAGTCAGGATAGTCTCTTCAATAAATGATGTTGGGAAAATTGGACAGATACATGCAAAAAAAAATGAAACTAGACCACCAACTTACACCATACACAAAAATAAACTCAAAATGGATACAGGACTTAAGATGGAAAACCATAAAAATACTGGAGGAATCCACAGGCAGCAAAATCTCAGACATATGCTGAAGGAACTTCTTCTGATACCATTCCTAAGGCAATGGAAACTAAAGAGAAAATAAATGGGACTACATCAAAATAAAAAGCTTTTGCACAACAAAAGAAACCATCAACAAAACAACAAGAAAGCCCACGTATGGGAGAACATATTTGCAAATGTTATCACTGATAAAGGTTTAATCTCCAACATCTACAGACAACTTATACAACTTAATAAAAGGAAAATAAATGATCCAATAAAAAATGGACAATGGACCTATATAGAATCTTTTTGAAAGAAGACAGAAGGAAGGCCAAGAGACACATGAAAACATGCTCAAAATCACTAATTATCTGAGAGATGCAAATCAAAATGACAATGCAATACCATCTCACACCTGTCAGAAGGGCAATCATCAACAAATCAACAAAGGACAAGTGCTGGGGAGGATTTGGAGATAAAGGAATCCTTGTGCACTGCTGGTGGGAATGCAGTCTGGTGCAGCCACTGTGGAGAACAGTATGGAGTTTCCTCAAAAAACTAAATATGGAACTCCCATTTGACCCAATAATCCCACTCCTAGGAATCTATCCTAAGAAACTAGAAACATCAATCAGAAAGAATATATGCACCCCTATGTTCATAGCAGCATTTTACCATAACTAAGATTTGGAAACAGTCTAGGTCCTCATCAGCAGAAGACTGGATCAGAAAACCATGGTACATGTACACAATGGAATACTATGCTGCCATTAAAAACGAAAGAATTCTTACCATTTGCAGCAACCTGGATGGAACTGGAGAGCATTATGCCAAGTGAAATAAGCCAGTCAATGAAAGAAAAATACCACATGATCTCACTCATTTGTGGATAATAATAATGACATTATAAACTGATGAACAAAAAGATAGATACAGAGGCAATAAAGCATCAAACAGACTGTCAAATTATAGTGGGAATGTTAGGGAGAGGAAGGGTAGATTAAGAGAGCAACCGAAGGACTTGTATGTATGCATATAAGCATAACCAATGGATGCAAGACACTGGGGGGGGTGAGGGCATTATGGAAGTAGTGTGGGGGAGGCAATGGGAAGATATATACGCATGTAATACCTGAATAAAGAAAACGGGGAAAAAAACTACATACTAGTAAACACAGAGATGCACATAGCTGTTTTAGAAATCCTTATACTAAAAGCAGGAGAGTAGCTATGAAAACCTGCTAGCCCCACAGACACATGTAACCATGATCTGGGAACAGGGCAGGCTACCAAGGGCAAGCCTTAGTTGGGGATAGTGAGACAGGCAGCTTTCTCTGTGTATAACTTGAGAATGAGAAAAAGCATCCTTCTCTATTATTCAGTTATGGCAACTGAAGTTTCAGGCACTGGTCCAAGCATTTCCATGCTCTGTCATCACTGTCCCCAACTTACATGTGGGAAAACTGATTGCCAAGCGTATGAAAGATGCAGTTGACACAACTTGGATTCAAACTCAAGTCTGACTTTAAAGTAATACCATTTCCCCCACCGTACCATATGTCTTTTTCCACTATATTCTTTTTCCTCCTTCTATTTTGTGTCTCACCCCCCTTCCCATTTTAAACAAATCCTTTTCATATTACAGTAATTACTGGATTGCTTACCATCCACCTACAGTTCAATCTGAGGCTTTCACTTCCTATTAGCAATCGTGATGCTGGGGTTAGGGTGTCAAATGTGTGGCTGCTTTGTTCTCACAGAATTGTCTACTGTGCTGGGATTATTTAACTGCTATTAGGGCATAATCGATGCTTGAGCTGTCTGTAGGAGGGTCTGACACAAAAGCACCCTGTATCAGTCAAACCAATCTAAGCTCTAGTATTTACAGCTCTCCTTTCTTAACAGGTGCACTTCTCTGTTCACAGTTGGAACTCTGCTTATTTGTGTGTAGCAGGGCAAGGTTAATAGGCACAAAAGATGTAGCCTAAATCTTCCCTTCAGTATTACATGACACCCTCCCTATCAATTTGTCCTGTGTAAAATAAAATGGAAAACCAATGACCCAAACTGATTTTTTAAAATATATTTTTATTGATTTCAGAGAGGAAGGAAGAGGTTGGGGAGAGAGGGGAAGAGAGAGGGAGAGGGAGAGGGAGAAGGAGAGGCAGAGAGAGAGAGAGAGAGAGAGAGAGAGAGAGAGAGAGAGAGAGAGAGAGAGAGAGAGAGAGAGAGAGAAGAGAGGGAGGAAAGGAGGGAGGGAGGGAGGGAGGGAGTGGGAGAGAGAGAAACATCAATGATGAAAGAGAATCATTAATTGGCTGCCTCCTAAACCTCCCCTCACCCCCACCCACTGGGGATCAAGCTGGCAACCCAGGCATGTGCCCTTGACCAGAAACCAACCCAGGACCCTTCAGTCCACAGACTGATGCTCTGTCCACGGAGCCAAACCGTCTAGGACCAAATTGATTTTTATTGCCAACATCTCTGGATACAGACATAAGGCTGTCTTATTCTAAAGTACTATATCACCACAGACGCCTTTTTCTGTATTTTTTTTTTAAATCATTGATTTTCTCCTTTCTTTTCTCTGAATCTATCAATTTCTAAAACCAACTGTCCATTTTTCTCTTTCACTCCACAATAATAGCTACATCTAACCTCTTTTCACGAAACACCACTGCGATTTGGCCAGTGTTTTCTCTGATGACTAGATTATTCACTCCACACCCCTCAAAACTCTGTTTATAATTGTGTAGCCCTATCAGAGTCAGTGTCACTACTGAATCCAGATAGGCACTCAGCCAACATATTGCCAATAGCACTCACTCTTGTGCTAACTTAAAACACACAGTGCAGCCTGCCAAGTGTCCTTATTTGGCAAGAAGGTCCCTCAGTTCCCAAGATCTTTGACCATCCATTTTTAGATCCAAATCATCATGCTTAATATTTGGCCATTTCTCTCTTCTCTCTTCTCTCTTTCTCTCTCTCTCTCTTTCTCTCTCTCTCTCTCTCTCCATTTATCTTCTAATGTGTTCTCTAAAAGGATAAGGAAAAAAGATCAACCACCTATTTGTTTTCCTAGAAGTGTCAGATTATGGTCATTTACTCTGGAATTATTAGCACTAAAACCTTTGATTTAAACAATAATATCTTTCAGTAAAAAGAAAACACCTCCCAAAACAAGTCCAAAACAAGTTATCATAGGAACTAAATTGTTTACCATTAAAATAAACAGTGCACATTGCTCAAAAGACCATTTTTCTTTATCTTAATTCCCTCTTTCCAAACAAAACAAATTCATATTCATTTACAATCTCCCAAATCTGTCCCTATTGTAGTAGGAATTGAAAACAAATGCTCTACACATAACCAAAAACCATCATCAGAATGCAGCCGTCACATATATTTTTTTTGAAAATCAAAACCATGACATTTCACTGTGGAGATGGTCCTACTACAGAGAAGACGTTAACTGTCTTGAATTCCTTTTTTTTTTTTTTTTTTTTGTCTTTAAATATGTTGGTAGGTTTGGATCCAGTGCATCCTCGGCGTCCAATTAAACTGAGTTCAGAAAAGCAAAAAGGCTTTAGGAGTAACAACCTAAGAATATACTTTTCAGGCACCTGAGCTCCCATATCTTCGAAATAATCCTGTAAGTTGATTTTAATGCACCATTATCTCTGAGAGCTGCTTATCGGAGTATCACGCGGAATATGCCACTAAACTGTGTCGCTTTCATTACTAAAGAAACTAACAAAAATAGTAATTAAGTCCTCCATAAATAGTGCTTACGCAAGAAGGCGCGCGAGAAACGCATGTTCCCAGCACTCTGACCATGACTGCCCCATGTTCCTGGGGGCGGGTCGGGGTCCCCTGGCCGGTTCTGTGTTAAGGTTTTTCCGCGAGCTGTCAGGGGGCCTCGGCGCGCCCCCGCGGGCCTGGTGCCGCGCTCAGAGCCCAGGAACCCGGCGCGCCGCAGGGTCGGCCACGGGGGGACCCTCGGCTCGCGTGGAAGGGAAAAAAGAGGGGCACTGGAGGGCGCGGGTGGGCGCCGGCTCCTGCGGGGCAAGAAGCGGCCGCTCCGCGGGGGAGACCTCGGAACAGCCCCGGCTCGCGGTCGCCCCTCGCACGCGCAGACCGCGCTGGGCAGTGGCCTGCACCCCGCGCGGATTTGGGAGACGCGAGTTTCGCTTCCCGAGAGGAGAGGTGCCCGGGTCACCCCCCTGCGAGGCCTGCGCGCCCGGCGCCACCCGCTCGGTGCGGGAGGCGAGGTCCCGGCGGGAGGCGCCCCGCGCCCCGGGCCCAGAAAGCCGGAGGGAGGCGCTCCGGGCTGCGCCCCGCTCCCCGCACCGCCAACTTCTGCGCGGGACCGGCCCCAACTTCTTCCCGAGCCGCTCGCGACCCGGCCGCGGCCGAGGCCCGGCGCCGAGTCCACGGGAGTCCGGGACGCGGGCTCCGGGGCGGGGAGGGCGGCCCGGATGGGACCCCGCTCGCCAGACAGGCGCCCGGTTGGGCCGCGGCCCGGAGCGCCGGCACGACTCGCGCGCGCGCGGGCCTCCCTCGCCCCCTCTCCCTCCCCGGCCTCCGCCCGGCGCTTACCGGGCTCCCGGCCGGACGCGAGCAGCAGCCGAGCAGCAGCCGGGGCGCCGAGGCCCCGCGAGCCGAGCGCAGGGGCGGCCACCGGGGGTCGAGAGGACGGCGGCCCGTGCGGCTCCCACGCTTCCGCCGGAGTCAGGAGTTGAACATTCCGCCTCTGCTCCCCGCGCCAATGAGACCGACAGTCACAGCAACAGCACCACCTACCTCCGGGCGCGGAACGGCCGGCCGGGCCTCCCTGCCCGCGCCGCCTGCCTGGCTGGGACTCGCCCGCAGCTGGGACTCGCCCGCCACCGCGCGTGGGGCGGCGCTCCGGCCTCCCCTCCGGCCCGCATCCCGAGGGGCGCCCTCCGGCCCGCGCCCCGGAACCCGGGGGGCGCTCCGCGGGGGCCCCGGCCACCTGCCCCATCTCCCGGGCCAGTGCATCTTCTTCCCTGGGTACCTTCACGTCTTTTTTTAAAAAAGTTACACACCATCTGTCAAGTCAGTCCTGTCCACACACAGTGCAAAGACGGGAGGGGGCTTCGATCCCTGAAGATCCTCGTGATCTAGTTAGCCAGGGGACAGACCTGGGAAGGTGTTTCTGTGGAGTCCGGGCTGCAGGCTGCCTCAGTGGGACCCTTAGGAGATACCCCTCCCGAATTCAGAGGAGGGGTCATGGCTCTGTGCCCCAGGTTGGTTGGGGACTTGAACAAAGCTGAGTTCAGATGAGGACAGGGGAGTTGGTGCCAGGTGTCAGCCAGAGGTGGAAATAGATACTGGGGAGGAAAAGTAACTGTGGGTTGGGAAGGATGGTTCTGTGGAGGAAAAGCGAAACGATGTTGCAAAAGTATGGCAACATTATCTAGGGGTGGGGGGTGAGTTTGGAATTTTATCATCGCTGGACACTGGGGAATGTGGAAAGGAAGAATCCAAGGGGTCAAATAGCTCTTTTGTCTTTTTATTTTAATGGTGATTTGGAGAAAGAGCAGTCCATGACGTTGTAGGATGAGTTGTCAGGGCAAAATGGGAAAGAGCGTGAGTGGTAGTAAGTTTATTGTCACTCCCTGGGAAGGGGGCTGTGAGGACTTGAGTGAGCGTATGCAAAGTGGAATTCGAAAAGAAGCAGTGGGATTGAGAGACGTGTTTCAGGAAGGGGCCACAGGAATTGGTGGCCGACTAGATGCAGAAGAGAGGAAGGAAAGAGTCAGAGGTGATGCCAAGATTTCAGACCTGGGTGATGGGCACAACGATGGTGTCATTGACATAAACAGGGATAGGTGGAGGAGACGCTGGCTTCCTGTGGAGCTGAGGTCACGGGCAGAAAGACAGATAGAGATGCAGCAGTTGAAATATGAAGCTGAGATACAGAAAAGAGGTCAGGAGGGAAATATTGTAAATCATTCATTTAGTTAGATATGAAAGTGGAGGGATGGGTACATACAGGTAAAAAAAAACCAGCTTTCTAGCCAGTAATGCAGATTCATTGAATTTCCTCTTTGACAAGAGCTTTTAGCATGAATGGATTCTACTTCATGAAGTGGGAAATTAGGATTGGTAAAAATTGTCATTCTAAAAAGAAAAAAAAAAAACGAACCAAATAATTCTAAAAACCATCTAATCCATAAGAGAAAGCTAAGGCTCTTTAGCATAGGCCATAAGGCAACCCCAGTCATTTTACCTGATCATCAGAAGCACTGACTATATTGTGGTGGAGAGGACATTTGATTGGGGACTACAGAACTTGGCTCCTGGTCTTAATCCTGGCACTTACCGGCTGGATACTTTGCTAGGCAGGCCTCAGTTTCCTCCTCTGCAAAACAAGAAGGCTCAATTACATGTTAGCTACAGGTTCCAGCTTTAAAACTATGAATGTATTGCTTTAAATTTGGAGCACATGACTTAGGAGTCAATATGTTTAGCCACATGACGCTTCCTTCCTATCCATTTTTTTCCGTTCTATTTCCCCCCTTATAATTGGCTACGAGAATAACCAGCAGGTACAGTGAACCCTAAAAAGGAGTCTCACAGACATGCCTAAATGATCATCTGGTAGACATTTTCTTGTATTCCCAATTATGTTGCCAGCACCTTGAGGTCATAACTTATATTTTATTAGTTGTGTCCATAGCTGAAGTATATACATAATTGTGTGATAAACTGATTGCCTCGAGTATGACTCTTCTTTGGTCAAGTTGCCTGTTTCCTTATGACTGTACTGATCCCTTTAGGCATCAGGCCTCATAACTGTAGTCTAGTGCTGATTCCTGTGGCTGACTTTTTCAAACTTTGAAATCTTTTTGGAAGTATAATGGTTAATTTCCACCCATATAGGTTTATTAAATGTAAATAGCAAAAAAAATTCTTATCAAGCCTTCCTTTTTCTTTATTTTAGTCTCTATACTAAAAATAGATGTACTCTCAGGAGTGGGGGTGGATTGGGAGTCCTTAGCACCCACTTGTACCCAAGAACACCCTCCAAAATGAACATGCAATGACACTAAAAACAGTGTATTTGCTATGCAAAATTAGCTTAAAGAAAAAGCCTCCTAGCCTCCTCTCATTCACGTGTATCTCTTAAGTAGAAATTCTGGAAGTGCCACCAGCTATCAGTAGATCAGAGAAGTGCAGACATAAATTCTACTAAGGAAAGAAGGAAAGGTAACTTAAAAGGAAAGTATCCTGTATAGACTTTCCTCCCCTTACAGTGATAAGAGCTGTGATGAGAGCTGGTAGCCAGGAGCATTCTCCCTAGCCATCTCATTTCTCCATCTTAGATTATGGGTAGTCTGTGTCTGGATCAAAGCTAAGCATTAACTACCTATCATACAAAGTGTGGTGCTTTATCTCCTGCAACACTCTGAATCCCTGGGAAATTAAGGCACACACCCTAACATCTTTTATGATGTTAAAATCGCAAGTGGCGATCAGGACATTGTTTGAGCTGAGTTTTCACATCTAACCTGAGGACTCGAGAATGCACAAGAATATGTTGGGTACCAAATCTACTTAGGTGATCTAGGGTCTGAAATGAGCAGTAGGACAAGAAGAGAAATTGGGGACTTAGGTGAAATTTATTAAACATTTATTGAATAGCAGGCACGCTGGCTGAGTTTGCAATTATAACCATAAAATCATTTTCGTTGCTACTTCCTAACTGTAATTTTGCTACTGTTAACGTAGTAATGTAAATATCTGTGTTTTCCGATGGTGTTAGGCGACCCTGATAGTGGTTCTCAACCTGTGGGTCGCGCGACCCACAGGTTGAGAACCACTGCTGTAGAGCCTAAGACCATCGGAAAACACAGATATTTACATTACTACTCATTAACAATAGCAAAATTACAGTTAGGAAGTAACAACGAAAATAATTTTATGGTTGGGGGTCACCACAACATGAGGAACTGTATTAAAGGGTCACGGCATTAGGACGGTTGAGAACCGCTGGCCTGGAGAGAGAATAGCGGAGCAAAGCAATGACTATTTTCCAGCAGCAGGCCCAGGCCCTCTCAAGAGTGAATTAATGAGTCTTTTATAATCAGAACTAGAGGGCAGTGCATGAATTGACGCATGGATGGGATCCTTTGGCCTGGCCAGCATCAGGCCGATCAAGGAGGTTGGCCAGCTGGGGAGAAGGACTGAGGGAGGTTGGCCAGCCATGGGAGGTTGGTTGTGGGAGCACACTGTCCACCAAAAGGCAGTTCCTGCATTGAGCATCTGCCCCCTGGTGGTCAGTGAGTATCATAGTGACCGGTCAACTAGTTGTTCAGTCAACCAGTTGTAATGGTCACTTAGGCTTTTATATATATAGAAATCCTGATCAAATTCTAGTCACTTTTGCAGCCATAATTCTTTTGTATTATTTTTTTTTCTCAAGTTGAACTTTTTCCAATGAATCTTTTTATAAGTTTTTATTTGCTTGTTTTTGGCCACCATTGGTTTTCCCCTAACTTTTAGGTTCTTTTTTATTAAGCCTCTGTTTTTGTTGTTTGTCACACCTTCCAATTTAGCATCATTTGCAAATTTCATTAACATGGTATTTATTCCCTCTTCCAGATCATTAATAAATGTTATTTCTTATGTATGAAATTTTGTGGTCGAATAGATTTAATTTGCTGTTGTAATTTCAATGCATGTTTTCTAAAGTTACAATGCAGTTAATAATGGTCTTAACATAGGCTTAAATCCATACTCAGTTTATAGTTATTTTCCTATCATGCCATTTATTTGTGTCCTCTAATCAGTACTGTTGTGAGCTTCATTGAAGCAATGATCTATTGACTTTCTTTTCCCTCTTTTTCAATACAGTCATCATCTTGGCTTTAAATGCACAGCAATAGCAGAGTTAGAACTATTGTTATATTTTAATCCATAGCTATTTATAAAATGAAATTAAGTCTTTTTTTCCCTCAGTGGACATAAGAAATATTCTACATTAAAAATTATTTTATAATAAAAATATTTTATTTTTCTATGCAAGGTCTCAAAGTTTTAAATAGAAATAGATATTTGTAATATTTATGTTAAACAAATATTGTATATATGTGTGTGTATATATATGTTGTATATAATAGGGGTGTGTATGTATTTTCTTTTTTAATAAATTTTTCATGGACTCCCTGACTCCTAGAGAATCTGAGGTGACTTTGTTTTTAATAATAGACTTGTACATGCCACCCTCAAGTCAGAGAGAGAGGCTCATTAAGCCTTTGCTTCATTTGATGTCACACATCATCCTACTGATTGGGCCTCTATAAAGCCAGTTTTCAGTTTTAGTGAAATGAGGCTCCATACATGCCACGTATTTCAGTGCTTATGTTCCCATATTGCAATTTTAAATCATTATGTATGAGGTGAGTCTTCATGTTTCTACATAATATTTCCAGGAACTATTTTCTTTTCTCTCTCTTCTTTCCCACCTAAATTGTTAACTGAGGATAAGCCCATGGTAATCTTTTCTTTTCCACATTGAAAATTTTATTTAACCTCTAAATCTCAGTTTCCGAATCTGTGAGTTGTCCCTCATAACTTACCTATTCATCTCAGGGGTTTGTGGTCAACTTCAAGTGAGATAATTTGTGTAAAAGTGTTTTATAAGTGATATAAAAGCAAGTAACAGGTATTGTTTTTATTGAAACATAGTAAATGCAAATACAGAATATTGTTTTCATTGAGATTTAAAACCTGTATTACCAGAAGATTTTCTATGTTAAACTTTCAGTAAATGTCCATTTTTATGGCAAAAGACATGTTATCCTTTCAGCCTTGGGTTCCAATGCAATTGAGTGCTATATCTAAGGTGTGAAAATATCTACATTTTAGAATTTCTCTAACTAAACAACAAACAATTCCATATTCTATATTCATAAATAACTCCGCAATAGACCTCTGAGTTAAAAAAGATAAGAAAAAAAAAACAAACACCAAACAAGTAATGCTCATTTTCTTATGGGAAACTCCTCATTCTTTTTTCTTACATTTGAAGTTTTAAACAACTGAACTTTGTCCAAAAACATCAATTGGGTTATTTATTAATTTATTTTTTTATTCAGGACAACTGGTCTTACATACATTTTTAGAAATTGTATGAGAGCTGATTCTTGAAAAGGACACTTTATTGGTTCCTCTTCTCATATTCCTTTCTTCATTACCAACATGCTTAATGACACATTTCTGTATCTTTCCCCTACTTTGAACTTTTTCTTTAGAAATGGTCTTAATCTCCAAAATAGATATAGTTTTTTTTTTTCTCCCCCTGGGGACTGAAAAATCAAACACTTATAGGTGTATGAGAGGAAGTATTTCAATGAAAGGAGTGTACTATTATAGTGATATACACATAGTACATGGTAGGAAGTTGCTATGAACTGAGTCATGGCCCCCTAAAATCCATTGGCTCTATACGCCAATGTGACTGCATGTGGAGGTAGGGCTTTGAGAAGGTAATTAAGATTAAATTAGGTCATAAGGGTCTTCTCTCAGATTTCCAGGCTCCAGAACTGTAAGAAAATACATTTATGTTATTAAGCCATCCAATCTATGCTATTTTGTTATGGCAGCCTGAACTGACAAATACAGAAGTACTTGAAAGGAAGAAATGTTCTATCAGAGTGAAATAGAGACTAGAGATAATCATCTAGCATGTTTACATCACTATAATCCCCTCCGCCCAAACACATAGCATACAAACTTGTTTTTGCTCAATTATTTAAATGTCTTTATCAAAATTACCCTTACCACCAGATATCAGGATAAAGTAAGAGTTGAAATAGCTTAGATAATGGTCTTAGTGTTTCAGTTCATTAATATAAAGCAAACCTTGCCAAATTTTCATGGTAGATATTTCAAAATAATTTTAAGTCAGATTTGCAAAATCCTACTGAAATATTTCAGTTGAATATAAAAATTCGATCTTACTTGGCCAACCTGGCCTGTCTAGACAACCAGTTTATCTGGATCATTTTGCCATGCAAGTTAATTGCATAAACCTCTGGAACAAGTTTCAGTGGGTTAGATTACACAGCTTGGTATCTGTGACCAACATCCCCAACCTCTGAGGAAGCTGCATTCGATATTTCTCTAAATAGATGTTCTCCAGATTTTTCTGGTCTTGAAAGATCTGGATGCAACAAGTTTTAGTTTTGCTATCCTGTTATAGAATGAAGCTTGTAGGTATTCTTGAAGTTCTTGGACTGATTTACCAGTCTTATCTTCCAAGGTATACGTAAGATGGCAATCAACTCAAGCTCTCATTCTTTCCCAGACTTTTAGGCAAGTCACTTAATAAGTTGATGGGTACCTACAGTCAAATGCTAATGAGGACTTTAAAAGGACTAAAACTCAAAGATTAAAGTTTTCAATGCAATATAGCATAGGAACTAAGAACATGAGCTTTGAACGTAGATAGACCTGGTGCTTATGAGCTGTGTGACTTTGGGTATTTCACTCAGCTTCTCTGAGCCTGCTTTTTTCATTTGTAAAATGGAGATCATAATAGAATTTTTGTTTATATTAAAATAAGTTAATATATAGTGTTTAAATCAAGACCTGGCTCAGAGTTAGTGTTCAGTAATGCTATGTATTATTATTGTTACTATTGGTCATATTTCATATGCTAAATGGTTGATATTATTATTCAGTATACTGAATTAGTTATGTTTCTTCTGGAGTCAGTTTTTCACCTTCTTTTCCTCATAGTAGTAATTTCCTCAGATATTTCTGGTGAACAACAGTTGTTTAGATTTAAGAATGAAGAATTATGCTGACCATTTTGATTGGCTGGCATGGCCTTTTTCTGCTTGTTGGGAAGTAGACCTTTCTCCTATAGGACACTTCCCTGAATAGGAAGACCCAATGAGAACCTTGAGTATATAGGGAGACAAGCTGACTGGCAGGCTTGCTTTAGGATGCAGTTAGCTCTAATACACATTTTCTGGTTGATTTGAGCAACATCCTATTAGCAGTAGAATTAGTGCTCTCATGCTTTGGACTTTTTCTTTTTCTTTGGAAGTTATAACCTTACATGGCTAATGAAATATGAGAGATAATGCAGGAGGTGATCTAAACATGTACCCAGGAAGAGTTGCTCACTGGATAGTTAAATTAAAGTTTGCTACAACTTGAGAGACCAGTTATCAAGAAAAGTAAAGATCAGGAACCAATTAGGAATTGGTAGAAGTTCTTTGCCATTATGAAGGACATTAAAAATATCACTATAGCCTCTGAGGATTTGTCAATAATAGCAGGGGAAAAACTCTCCCCTAAATTTTGTGTGACTCCGGGGATTTAATAAAAAGGAAGAGTGATGTCAGTGTGTGTTCTGGGAATTCATCTGCACGTAGAAAGGTGATGGCTGGGTTAGACTCCTATTTCCGCAAACGCACCCCTATGCTGAAAGCGTGCTCAGCCGCAGCAGAATTGGGGAGGCTTTGACGCGTCAGTCTTTCCTTCTTTCTTTCCTTACTAGTCTCTGAAGCAAAAAGTAAAAGAGAGATTTACTTTCCTGTTGTGATGTATGTATCCACCCCACCCATAGGAGGCAGAAGGAGCTGTAGCCAGATTTGGTATCAAATAAAACTATGTTTCCTATGTACTGTCATAACAATTTTTACTTTTTTTTTTCTTGTCATTTATACTCCCTTCTAAAGAGAATGATCCTGGTAACAGGATGGTTTTTTGTTTGCTTAGGACAAACAATATCTTTGGCCACAGGCAGACTGGAGATTTTCAAGTTGGGCGGTAGAGCTATGAAAAAATTAAGCTGATCTGGATAAACAAGAAAATAAGAAAACCTCAAGGGTGAGCAGTAAAGTGGAGTTTTGGAGAGAATTGGGCATAGAAAGAGACCTTATGATTGGCGGCAAAGAAGAGAGATTTGGAAGACAAGGTATGTCCAATGAGGGTTTTCTAAAGAAATATGTGAGATCCCATAATAAAGTCCCCCTCACTCATCATTTCTACAAAATGTTGAGTACATCTACATAATTCAATAATGCTCTCATTTCAGTGGGGTCAATTTTAAATGAAATAATGCATAGAGAATAACCTGAAAGCAACCATTCAGCTTAAAAGATAAAGCATTTCAAATACAACGGGAACCCTTCCTGAATATGAGTGGATTCTTTGTGATGAATGCAGAACAATGTGATATCCTGTAATAATGAAGACTTTCCATGGCATCTGTATGATATACAGAATATTTATGAAGGCATATACACACACACACACCACCACCACCACCACCACCACCACATGTATTTTAAAAACAAAACAAACAAATACATACAAATCTCTTATCTAAATGTCACTTGGACTATTTTGGTGAAATTAATCTAAAACTTAGGTTCCTGAACTTTTTTCTGTTATGTTTTATTGTGGCATTAAAAGCTTGAATAATCAGTGCTCTTGGGGACAGAAAGAGACAGACAAGGGTAGCCTCATACTTAACAACATGTTTTAGATGTACTCAGATTGGAACCCCAACTCTGCTACCCTTTAAGCATTGATGATTAAACCAAATATCCCAGAACATCCTCTTCCTAAGTCAACATTCAAAAAATTTTGTATTTAAACCTCTGTATTCCTTAGTGACCTTGCTTTCCTTCCAATTTTAAATAGAAGTACAGCATTTCCTCTTTTAACCCCCTAGCAGTCATCTTCTCTTTATGCTCAAAAGATTTCCATGCCCTGTGTTAACATCTTTATTCAGTTGCTTCAAAGATTTTTTTCCAATGCGTCAGTGAACTCTGCACATGAAGCCTATAGTACAATTGCATATCTCACTTACTCCCATAATCCCCCCAACTGCAACTGTTTCAGTGTTGACTTAGTGTTATTCATTTGCTGGTGCTGTTATTGAAAACGAATTTTTAATTAAAATGGCCCAGCGTCACCTGGTTCACATAGAGTGCCACAGGCAATAATCCCCAATTTAATACAAACTTTGACTCATACCTTCATTTTTAATTTCTGAAGCCAGAAGTATAAGTGGGTTTTATAATGGCCTGTGAGCATCAGGTGAGAGGAGATTAGCTCCAGTGATGAAGAGGAATCTCATAACAGTGCTTACCTGTTCCCAGGCTCTACCTACGGCGCATGTAAGTGAGCGCCCCGGTTAGTGAAAACCTGACTTCCAGTGGGGCCTGTGGATGCATGACGTGTGTTACCCTTTGGTTTAATTTCTGATCTACCCTTTCATATATGAACATTGTATTTGTTGGTAAGAAGCACAAGTCCTTTATTCTATTTTTACTTCTCTCTTCCATTCAGTAACTTGAAGTGTTTTCTTTTTCACTGTAAATAATTTTTATTTATTTTTTTAAAAAATATATCTTACTGGTTTTTTACAGAGAGGAAGGGAGAGAGATAGAGAGTCAGAGACATCAATGAGAGAGAAACATCGATCAGCCGTCTCCTGTACACACTCTACTGGGGATGTGCCTGCAACCAAAGCACATGCCGTTGATCGGAATTGAACCCAGGACCCTTCAGTTCTTAGGTCGACTGTCTATTCACTGAGCCAAACTGGGTAGGGCTGTAAATAACTTTTAAATTGGGTCTCAACAAGATAACGGTATCCTGTTTTAGTTACCGCAGCAAAAACTTTGCAAAATTAGTGCAAGTTTGGAGTGGAAAGGATTAGGGTAAAGGACAACCCTCTTGAACTGCTCCTTCATCCCAAATAAATTTCAATGATTCAAATCCACCATGTAAGTTTCTTTCCTTCTCCATCCTTTCATAATTGGTTTGGCCAGAGACTCTCAGGCATTTTTGAATGTTCTAATGTACTCTTTTCTGTGGCCTCTCATAGAAGATATTGATATCTCTGGTTCACCAAGCACTCAGTATTCCCTGTACCTTAACTAACCGAATCCTCACACAGCCTTTGGGATGGAGGTATTGTGATTCCCATCAGCAGAAGCTCAGAGATGAAGTACACTGGCTAGTGTTCACAACTGAGGGCTACCACACACATTGGTGCCGGTTGTGTACCACTTTGCACACACACACACAGGAAGCCTGGTTGAAGGGAAGCTCTCCAAGGGGGTAGTGCCAGCTGGAGAGAAAGGTTGCTTTTTCCCTAATACACATAAAGGCGTTGTATAGACTGGTCAAGTCCTACCTAGATCTGTCTGATCTTAAAGCTCATTATCTTTCTGCTAATCCATGGTACTTTCTCAAGTGCTACTCAATTCCACCAGGAGAAGCATTTCAAACACCAGGTAACAACCAGGGACCCCTAACTCTACCCAAACAAGAGCAGCGTACCTTACAGTCATTCACATTTTGTGCTACTGTCGCTCATAGACTGTGTGCAAAAGGGGCAGTACTTTTCCTTTCCCTGAATACATAGGCTTGGTCATGTGATGCTGATGTTCTGCACATCAAAAGACAGATGGTTTCTCCACCCTTTGCCTCTTGGTTGGCCTCTTGACCCACTTTGGCCAGCAGAGTGCTGCCGAGGTGATGGCACACCTGCTCTGAGCCTGGGCCTCACAAGCTCTTGCTTATCCGCTCGCTCCCTGTGAACCCCGCACAGCCCACAAGTGAGGAAGCCTGAGCTAGCTGCTGGAAATGGAAGACATGTGGAGCAGAGATGAACCATTCCACCCTCTCTCCTCTGACTCAGATACACGACTGAGCCCAGCCCTGATCCACCAAGGCTGGTCCCGATTAGCAGCATCCTTGTCTGTGCTAACTTGGGGGTGTTTTTGGATGGGATTCACATTTAAATTGGTGACGTTTGGGTGAGCAGATTACCCTATGTAATTTGGGGGAGGGAGGGCCTCATCAAATCAGTTGAGGACGTGAATAAAACAAAAAGATGGACTTCCTCAAGCAGAAGGGGATTCTCCAGCAGACGTATTTGGCCCTCATCTGCACCGTCAACTTCCCTGTGTCTTCAACCTGCTGGCCTCCACTGCAGATTTGGGGTTTTCATCCTCTATAAATAATACATAGATATTCTATTGGGCTGTTTGGTTAACACACACAGCCATAGACACACTTATTGGTATGGTTTATCCAACCATCTTTTTTCTGCATCCTTCTCAAGCGGCTGTGCTTGGCAGGTGCAGAACCTGTCTATCCCCCAGTGCTTCTGTGTCTTCTCACCTTGAGCCCTTCTCCTTACTGGGGAGAATGAACCATTAGAATCTGTCCCTCTGCCCTCAAATTTTAGGACTCCCGCTGGAACCATCACTTCTCCATTCCTGCCAGGTCCGTGTTGTTATCACACCGAAGACCTGCCCCATGCCTCCAGGTTAGTGCATGGACACCTCTTGAGAATCTTCCAACCCACTTTTATTCTCAGGTGCCGCAAAACCCCGTTTTAAAGACTTTTATGCCAAATTTGCTCTTGTGTTGGTCCTCCTATTGCAGAATCCCACTCCTCTTGCATCTTCCTGCGTAGGGAGAGTGTGAACCCTTCCTGCAGGTGCTGGGGGAAGGAGACTATTGTGAATTGGGCGGCTCTCACATATCCTGGCCCCAATCTCTCTTTATTCCTCAAGTCTGTCGATGCTCTCATGTCTGCAGCCACGAGCACTTCCCTTTAGAGCACGGCTTTGGCCCCAATCTTTCCAAATTTAAATTGCTCAAGAACAAAAGATCCTGGCTTCCTGTTGCATCATCCTTGACCTTCCCTAACTGCCAGATAAGCACAGGCAAAGGAGCCGAAGCAAGGCAAGGCAGGCACTTTCCCATTCCCACGCCACTGTTCTCTTGGGATTAGTAACATTTCCTCC
The DNA here is from genome assembly GCA_004026805.1 of Lasiurus borealis. Classification (NCBI taxonomy): domain Eukaryota; kingdom Metazoa; phylum Chordata; class Mammalia; order Chiroptera; family Vespertilionidae; genus Lasiurus; species Lasiurus borealis. The sequence continues at coordinate 12,468 of PVJN01009159.1, read as the reverse complement.
AGTCCTCCCATCTGCAAGTCTCCGGCAGCAGGCCACAGTAGTTTGATACCCACAGAGCAGCAAGGACAGACCAAGATTCCGGGGCTGTGACTGCCTGGTGAGCTATCATGACTTGTAAGAGAGCAGAGTGACAAAAGAACACTTCCTGCTCCATGCTTGAGCTTCTACACACTGAGCCTGGGCTCCTAGTTGCCGCCTTTCCCAGCAGCAGCCATGCCATACACTGGCACCCTGTCACCAAGGACACAGGTAAGCATGGTCTATGTCATATGTAGCCCATGAAATGGTGCAGCAACTGGGAAAGTTAGTATGGCAGTCCCTCCAAAAATCAGACACGGACTTACCATAAGATCTGACAATTCCACTTCTAGGTACATATCCAAAGAATTGAAAGCTGGGACTTGAATAGGTATCTGTATACCCATGTTCATAGTACCTTCATTCACAATGCCCAAGGTGAAAACAAATTAAGTAGTGGATGAACAGATAAACAAAATGTGGTATATGCATGAAAGCAATATATTTCCAGCTTAAAAAGGAAGAAAATTCTGACACATGCTACAATGTGAATAAACCTCAAACACATTATGAGCCCTTGGCCAGTGTTCTCAATGGTTAGAGCATCAACCTGGGAACCAAAGGGCCACAGATTCAATTTCCGTTCATGTGCACCTATCTCCATAGTACGAGCCTCAGCCCCAGGTGGGGCGTGTGCAGGGACAACCAGTGATGTGTCTCTCTCATGTTGATGTTTCTCTCTCTACCCTCCTTCCTCCCTCCCTTCCATTCTCTAAAAATCAACAGAACAATAATCATCAGATAAGGATTAAAAAACACACACCAAAGTGAAACAAAGAGACAAAGATTGTAAGATACCACTTATATGAGGTAACCCCTAAATTCTAGAGGTAGAAAGTAGACTTATGCTTCCCAGGGGCTGGAGGAAGCGGAAGTGGGAGACGTTGTGTAACAGGGAGTTGAAGATGAAAACTCTGGAAAGGGAGAGTGGTAGTGGTTGCCCAACAGTGTGGTTACACTATGTCACTGAATTATTCACTCAAAGAATGGTTAAAATGGTCAGTATTAAGTTCAGCATATTTTACTATGACATTCGAGAGTGGCACAGCATGGACTAAGTCAGGAGGAGAGATGGTGTTCGATTCTATGTAAGAATCTGGATCCACCCCTTTTAATATTTTAATATGGTTTTTAAGAGTTGACACTATCCACGATTTTCTCTGTCCGACCTTTCAGCCTGCATGATAAAGGAATTAAGGAATTAGGGATGACACCATGAGTCATCTGCTAGGTGGTGTCATAAAGCAGTGGCCTTCGTAGGGAAGGATGGTGCAGCATGGGAACAGAGTCATTTGTATCGTATCAACTGAGGACGGTGACAGAGGGCTACTAGACTTTATGTGACGACCACTTTGTAAGGCATATAAAAATGTGTAGCCCTGAAACTAATACAATATTGTATAGCTATTACATTGAAAAGTAAACATTTTTAAATGCACCATTAAAAAAAAAAGCAGAAAACAAAAATAAAGCAATGACCTTGCCCTCCAAGGGCCACCATTATGAATGCAACCCCTGCCCCAGCACAGCTCTTGGGGGTTGCGGGGAAGGAAGCTCCTTAAGAAGATCTGCGAGATGTTGCCCGCTCTGAGCCAGTCTTTGGTCTCCAGGACAGCTTGGAGCATGCTCAACCAGCTCACTCTGCTCTGCCGCTGTGAACTTTCCATCCTTCACACTGTCAAAGTTATTTCCTCTTACAACATATTCTCCTCAGCCCTCTGCTAAGTTATCATTTTCATCCTTCAGAGTTCAGGTCAAATGTCACTTCCACAGGAAACATTTCCTCACCTCAGATCAGCTTTAATCCCCTGGTTACATATTGTTGCAACACCATATCCTTCCTTGTTTATTTGATTCATCTTCTGTCTCTTCCGTAGGATAAGCTCCAGAAGAAGAGGGACCCTGTTTTGAATCCTGAGCTCAAAAAAGATCTGGCATTCAGTATACTCCTTAACCAGTATTAGTTAATGAATGATTAAATGAATGAATGAATGAATGAATGAATGAGTGGGTGAATGAATGAACAGAAAGATAACAAACAATAATTAAGTGAAAGGTTCTTTATAAGGCAGGGGATGCTGTGACAGGCTCACTTGACAGCACACTCTCCTCCATGTAGGACAAATAGAGAAAATTATTCTGAAAAGAAAAAAGCATTTTTAGATTAATAAGTAAAAAAATTAAAAAGCTATTGAAGGTAAGGGTTCATTTTTACCTTACTGCATAGTCTATGCTGATTTTAGAAAATTATAAGCACAATTTGAAACCAGAATGACACTTCTTTGAATCTTCTCACACTGTTAGTCATTGATCTGCATTCATATTTCAGAGGAAATGCCACTGAATTCAGAAAACGTCTATTTAACCTGCATGGTATTCAAATATTTCTGGAACAGCTCAGCTCCTGTGCTCTGTACCAGTGACCTTGCTAAGCAGGTGTGTTAAACACTTAAATGTATAATTTCCTATGGGCGCTTTTGGTAGAAACAGTCTTTCTTCTTTTTCATGTCTTCTGCAAACCTCATTATCCTTCTTGTGACCCCGTGGGCATCTCATTTTCTTTTGGCTTGTTTGCAAGGTTGAAAATATTACTGCAGCTCCTGCTTCAGGAAGGGTTGCTTGGCTACTACTCTGCGTTTTTAGAATGTGAATGCTTTTACTTAGCCATCACTACGTTGAATAATAGAGTTTAGTATATTTTCAAAGAAGTGAGACGTAATTAAAAATCTCCTACTTTTTTAATTAAGTGCAGCAATAGTTATTCTCATTTGGAAGACCCAGGGGAATATACATGGAAGAATATGTGTTAATTTTGAACAATGTGGAAGCTGAATTAAAATAAGATCACAAGGGGCCAGTCACTATGGAATTGGAGGAAAGGAGTTGTCAGAGTGATTGGATATCAGTCTTGAGTATGGTAGGAGTAACTAAGAACAAAACAAGAGTGAGGGATTGGCTTTTGGCACTCTTTGCCATCTATAAAAATAATCTAGGAAAGGAAAAATACGTAAGTGGAAACCTTACCGTTGGTTTTGAGGTCAAGAGACAGTGAAATACTGAACAATAATGACTTCAAGAAAATTTACTCAGTGACTTTTTTTTCCTCTAGTAAATTCCAAGCATTGTGTACCATTCTGGTATGAGGCATACACTACATGCAACAAAGTCCCTCCCCAAAGAATCTCCTCTCAAACTGCTATGTGATTGACACACAAAGGCATTTGCCTGTTTCAGCATTTCTCAAAGTGGGTTTGACTGTGGGATGGTATGAAGAATTACAGCAGGACTTCTCAGAGCCTTTAATATGTTAATGAATATTAAGAATAATTTGTAAGAATGGGGCATATTATACAGTGGTTCCTAGATTGATTTGAAGATACCGTTTTTTTGTTTGTTTTGCAGTTGTGTATCTGTTTTTGGATTTTAAAAAAGCATGTGAACTTGTGAAATTAGTATAGCTTGGAACATACTCTGGCAAATGTTGATATTAAAAAATAGAAATGCCTGAAATTTAGAGGATTTTGGAAAATTTCTTAATCAAATATTTACTAAGTGCTTCAACCACTGAGAAATGGTAGGAGGCTCCTCAGTAGGCATTTCTGAAACTCAGTGCCTCCTCATAGCAGCAGTATTCCTAATATCCCAAAGTGGAAACAGCCCAAGTATCCACTGACTAGTGGACAAATAGCATGTGGTATATGGATACCATGGAATATTATTCAGCCATAAAAAATAACAAAGTACTTGTCATACCATGTGTGACCTTGAAAACACTATGCTTAGTAAAAGAAATCAGACACAAAAGGCTACACATATAATTCCATTTATTAAAAGATGTCCAAAATAGGTAAATCTGCATAGACAAAAAGTAAATTAGTGGTTTCCAGAGACTGGGAGGGAAAAGAATGAGGAGTGACCACTAATAGGTATGTGTTTCTTTTAGGAATGAAGAGAATGTTTTGGAGTTATAATGTGATGATGATTGAACAAACCTGTGAATATACCAAAAACCACTGAATTGTACCCACTAAAAGAGTGACTTTTATAGTATGTGAATTTTATCTGAATTTTAAAATTCAGGACCCCATTATACCAAATAATTACCCCTCCCATATTATAGGAACTGAGAACAGAACCATTTCTTGTCAACAATTGTATTTAATGAAGCTACTAGCTGTTATTTACAGAAGATATACATACATACAATTCCTACACATTAAATGTAGCTTAATTGTAAAAACAGGAAGAAATGTACCCAAAATTACATACTAAATAAAATAAATAAAAAGTAATTATTTGGCACAATATCTATCATGTAGCAAATAAATAACTTTATACCATCGATTGAATGAACTATATACAATCTATTTGAAAGTGCAAAACAATTGCTGAAAATTAAGGTATTTATAATAACATTTAAGTCCAGAAAATATGTATTTTTTTATCAGTAACAATAATTAGCCAATAGTAAATATTTTTTATGCCCAGGAAAATATTTTAATTTTGAAAAATTTTTTGTGCATAGTGTGCTCTTCTGAAATGGTATTATTATTTTTTTTAATCTAAACACTGACAATTTTAAGAACCTTGGAGTTTCTTAGTGGAATTTTTATGTGTGTAATCCTGATTTGAAAGTTTAAAAAAGTTACACTGTAAACATAAATATTATTCTATATCATTCAGAAATTACAGACTGGTCCTCCCTAAATTATATAAAGAGTCATAATGTTTTATAGGAATATGGTCAGGTACAATTCCTTCAGAGGTAAGACTATAAAGATGGCAGAATACAACCTATAATTTGGATTTATATTAATTTCTCAATACCTTCCAAAATTCTCATGCTCCAAATCAAGAAGTTGAGTTAAAAAATATGAAACTTATACGACCACTGATGTATCCAAATAAATCCCATTTGTAGCACATCTCACCCTGCAAACATTCTTAGAAAAAATATCAGACTTGATATATCTCTTGACAGTAGCATTTCTACCAAACTCTTCATGTAGGTCTTATTTTATGCTTCAGCAAAGAAGGTGGCAATGACTGGAAATGAAATCGGGTGACTACAAATGGGGGATTCCTATGCTAGAGAGTACAAGCTTGATGCAAATGACTTCTTCTCTTGTCATGACGCTGGTAAGCTGAATGCAGCCCTGAACGATCTCAGGATGTGTTTTTGCTTGCTTTGTAGCATTCTCTAGTAACAATATAGTCAGCAGTAGCATAAATGCCATTTTTGAAAGACTGTGGACTGGAGGCAAACATTCTTCTGGGCACTTTAAATGTCTACGGTCGACGAGGCTCTAACCGGTGTGACATCTGTGATAAAGTTCTCTGGTTGTCAATCACATTTAATTGCCGTACATAACTCCGGACATCCTGATGGTTCTTATTAGCTTGAGCTGCATCAAGATCTGTTGGAAAGAGAATTGGAATTGCACAATATATGCATTAAGATACACTTTATTTTCTCCAGCTACTTATTATATTCATCTTACATTGCTGAGTTCCATCAAGACCTTTCAACAATGCCATATTCATTGAAATGTTTCCACTTGGATGGTCCATCTCCTCCCTCACACCCTTTTCTTCCCTAGAATCACCTATTTTGATCATTTTCCTTTGCATCTCATGTTGTTAAAAAAAATGGCACTAAGAAAGAAGTGAAAGCAGCACCCAAAAGTCCCTCATTATACATTAAAATTGTTTCCCCAAACCATCCTGCCTTTGTTTCAGACTCTGATCTCTGGCTCCTCTGAATCAGATGCTGACTAATGACAAAGGATAGTTTTCGTTAGCTTCTAACAAAAGCACTTAAAACTCGGGCTGACCTGAAGCAAGCCAAGTGAGATTACTATCACCAGCTCCCTTTGTTACCTGCATACAATATACAACATAACTATACAGGTTGTCTGTTCTCAGAGGTCTTCATATCCAGAAAGAGCAACTCATGGGGTGAAGTCATGACTTCTGCTAGACCTTTGATCCTCTGATGCAACTTCTGAAATCTCAGTTACCATTCTGTTCTCATTCACTTCCCCAAACATGTGAGCAACAGAGCTGTGTGATTGACTGTTTTTCCTAAACCCTGCTGAAAGAAGGATTAAATGCTCCCTGCCCTATGCAGGGCAGAGACACAAACGAGGAAGGCTGACTTGGACCGTGGTGAATGAGAGACACAGGCCCCTCCAGACCCGTCTTCTGCATCTGCACCCTGACTTGCCAGATCTTCCTATTTTTCTAGAGACATGAGAAATCTGAATGTCTTCCCTGGGAATTCTCTCACTTATTAAAGGGTGACATTATCCTATAAAATAATATGCAAATCAGCTGAATGGCGGAATGACTGGCAGAATGACCCGTCACTATGACATGCACTGACCACCAGGGGGCAGATGCTCAACATAGGAGCTGCCCCCCTGGTGGTCACTGCGCTCCCACAGGGGAAGTACCACTCAGCCAGAAGCCGGACTCACAGCTGGCAAGCACAGCAGTGGTGGCTGGAGCCTCTTCTGCCACTGCTGCAAGCAGGTGGTATGGAGCAAGGGGGTGCAGTCTGGTTGAGGGGGGCCCCCCAGTGCACAAATTTTGTGCACCAGGACTCTAGTTTTAAAATAAAAGGTTAAAAAATGCTTGGTTTAGACCCAACAATTCTGCTGTGGTCCTTGGGCCATCTCTGCCCCATAGATCACTGGTTTGGGGCTCCTATCGAGTAGGAGTGGACACCAGGAGTGGCCAAGTCAGGGTCTGGACTCCAGACTAGTGTACTCTGCCACAGCACCCGCTTTCTGCAGTTCATGTACTCTTCTCAGATGCTCACGCCACTCCCAAAGGCAGTTAGAAGGCCATCTGCCTGAGGGGTGCAGGGGAGTGCTGCAGGTCTGAACACAGAAAAGCAGAGAGAAGCTACAAAGGCCCCTACGCACTCTGAAAAGAAACTCATCAGTATAATTATCACATATAAACAATACCACAGTGCTTTGCTTTCTCGCTTCTCATTGGCAGTGTACGCCACATGTACAATATACTGTAATTACATTGTACATATTCCCATAATGTTTATGAATCTATTCCTATACTTTATCTATAGATTGTTGACTTCAGAGCTGAGCAGCTGTTGTTTACCATCGGTTACTGATAACTTTAACAAATGCACTGGAGATATATATATATATATATATATATATATATATATGTAAATTTTCCCTCAAGAGCTCTAGAAGAAAATGTAGGCAGATGGGGATTTACTTCCCAAGAAGCTTATGAAACAAAACATATTTTATCATGGTTCTTTGGTTCTTAGACCTCATTGAGAACTTTCTCAAGGCTATGAACCTTCTCAGCCACACAAAGTTTTACAAAATATTTACAATTTCAGGAATTTACTGGACCCCAGAAGGGCCATGGAATCTAGATTATAAACCCTTGTTGTAGATTGGCATCATATATATATATCCTCAGATTCACTTGTATAACTGCGTTATGGCCATGTCTTTATACAGAGAGCAAGTTACTAGACAAAGCTGAGAGACACTAACTCTCAGAACCCACATAGCAGTGGCTGGTGTGCAAGACTAGTCTCACCTAGGAAGGACGAAAGGCACCACCATGTGAATCAATTTCTTAAAGGTCTACTTGCTCCTCAAGTGGAGGTTATTTTTCCTAAATTATTTCTGCTGTACATTGAAAAAGTTAACATTTAGCAATCCTGGCATCCCATGTTACCAAATCCTTGCTTTGGCCAGTCTTGTGCTGAGAGCAAAGACAGCACTGAGGAATAAAACAAGGACTTTTTAGTCTCTTAGCAATCGGTTAATTGGAGGGGAAGGCACTGGTAGCTTCACAATCATGTTTATGTCAAGTTATCATGTTGACTTAAGGAGCCTGGTGACTTCAAGTGACTCATAGATGACGCTAGCAAGAGCCCTCACAGGGGCCACCTTCTGACTCCCAGCGCTCTTTGAGGGAGCCAACCCCCCTCCCCCCACACACACCCACCCAAAGTCCCAGCCCAGAGGAAACAGTAGCACTGGTCTGGCATGCTGAGTCTGTGCCATGATGCAACTTAACTCCAGTTTCAAATGGCTGTTTATTGTTACTAATAGCTTTACAGGAAAGCATTGTATTATACTAGTTATTGTGCTGTACCTCCAGGTTTAAGAAGAGCACCCTACGTTCCCCTGGGAACGCTAAAAATATAACATCAATTCCTATGGAACATTTTACGAATGTGCTATGCACATGAATGCATTCTTGCAACACCGCGAGAAATAAACATTATCTCTCCCAGCTTAGAAACGACAGAACTGAGTCATCAGGACTTGACGGGAGTTTCTCACCATCAAGCAGGGCGTCATTAAGAGAGGTGGTCTGAGGCAGGATTCCCTGGCAATCATGCCTTCGTTTTCTCTAGACTCACTGGGAAGAGCAAGTTAATTCTCTTTTAAGTTCATTCATAAAACAATATTCCTGTGGTTATTTTCTGGTTTAACAACGAGAACATCCTTAAACTCAGGCTCCTATCTCATGGTTTCATGCTCCAAAGTGTCTCTGACAATCAAATATTGTCCAGACTTCTCAGAAGTCTCCATAGGCTCACGAAAAAAAAAAAAAAAAGGATTCAACCATCAGAGATCCATATTGCAACATTGAACTTACTGAAAGGTTGGCTTCTGCAGTATCTCACTGTCCGGGCAGTATTTGCAATCATGCGCTAAAAAAGAAAAAAGAAAAAAAAAAAAAGACTGAAATGCAAGTAAGCTTAGTGTCTAATCCAGAAAGGAAAACAAACCATTATTTATTTCAGCAATACCTGGGCCCCTGAGAAACAGCCTGCTCTGAGATGCTGAGCATCTGGAGGCAGCTGGCTGAGGTAGAGCCTGCTTAATTACTTGACAGAGCACCCCCACTCATGCACACAGGGCATTTTTCAAGTGAGGAACACCAATGGTGTAATTCCCCTTGATCGCTTGCTTGCCTGTTCCGCAGGACACAAAAAGAGATCTGTGGTTCCTTTACTCTTATTCCTGAGGACTCGCTCTCACCTTCTGGAGGTCACTCTGAATTTGTAGGGGAATTGGTAACGATCCCAGATTTGGAGAAGGTGTAGCTTGTAAAGTTCCTCAAAGTTAAGAGGATTCAGTAATGACTGACTGAACAGTCATAGTCAAAATGTCCTACCTGTACAGTTCTCCATGCCCTATATAATACTGACTTTCCTCATTTCTAGCAAAAGTGTGTGTTTTAATGTTAATCACTCTCCCTCTCTCCTTTCTGACTAGAACACTAACATATGCACATTAAAACAATAAAAAATACAGAAAATGTTAAAAGCAAAGTGAAAACCACTCAGAATATCACACAACAGAGGAACTTCAGCAATATTTTGGTATATTTGTTTCTAATACTTTAAAACTACATACATAACAGCATATTTTTAAAAAGTTGAAGTCATATCTATTTTTAATTTGAATTTTTCACATGACACAGTGACTGCATTATAAAACATTTTTAAAATAAGTAGGTATTCAATCATATAGATGGATCATAACTTATTTAACCTTTGTTAATTCCATCATTAAGTAACTTTAATTTATTTGTAAAAGTTTGTTGTCATAGAGACTTATTAGGGCCCAGTAGGCATGGCTCAGTGGTTGAACACTGACCGATGAACTAGGAGGTCACAGTTTGATTCCTGATCGGGCATATACCCCAATTTCAGGTTCAATCCCTGTGTGGGGTGTGCAGGAGGCAGCCCATCATTGGTTCGCTTTCATCACTGATGTTCCTATTTCTCTCTCCCTCTCCCTTCCTCTCTGAAATAAATAAAAATATACTTAAAAAAAGATTTATTAGGAAATCTTTTATACTTTACTAAATTTAATTAAAAACAAGAGAGGAAAGGAGTGGAGAGGTTGTATTGACAGCAAGCTTCAATGTCAAATTTTCTGAAGGTCTTACCATCATAGATATTTTTATGTTTAAAAATGTCGAATTTCGTGCCAAAATAGAGCATTTGTGGGAAGTTTTAATTCATTATTTTATTTTGAAGAAAAAGTTATTGTACACTTCAGGAAGCTTATGATGAACATGCTCCATCTCAAGATACTTGTGAATGCTAAATTAAACGCTTTAAAAATGATTATTTCAATGTGAAAGACAAAGAATGTCCAGGTCAACTGAAAAACTTTAAAGCAACAATTCCAAGCATTGTTGGATGAAGATGTATGCCAAAGTCAAAACCAACTTGCAGAAAGATTAAACATTGCTCAGCAAACAATTTCCAATCATTTACAAGCAATGGGAAAAATTTTAAAGGAAGGAAAATGGGTGCCACATCAACTGAAGGAAAGACAAATGGAAAACCAAAAAGTCATCAGTAAAATGTTGCTCCAACGGCACGAAAGAAAGTCTTTTTTGCATCTAATTGTGACTGGCAATGAAAAGTGGATTTATTTTGAGAATTCCAAATGCAAAATCATGGGTTGATCCAGGTCAACCATCAATATCAACTGCAAGGCCAAATTGCTTCAGAAAGAAGACAGTGCTCTGCGTTTGGTGGGATCAGGAAGATGTGGTGTATTATGAGCTTCTAAAACCAGGTGAAACTGTTACTACTGATTGCTACCGACAACAAATAATCACTTTGAACCACACTTTGGTCATTAAACAACCAGTATGTGCCAGAAGACATGGCAAAGTAATTTTGCTTCATGATGATGCACCATCACACACTTCAAAACCAGTTAAAAGATCTTTCCTGGGAAGTATTAACTCACCCTCTATATTCACTAGACCTAGCTCCTTCAGATTAGCACTTGTTCCAATCAATGGCACACACACTTTCTGAAGAGCACTTCAAAATGTATGAAGAAGTGGAAAATTGGGTCTCTGAATGGTATGCCCCAAAACAAGAAAAGTTCTATTGGGATGATGTCCACAAATTACCTGAAAGATGGGGAAATGTGTAGCTAGAGATGGACATTACTTTGAATAAAGCACTTTTGATGTTTCTCTTGAAATTGTGTTTTCTTTGATTACAAAATCCCGCATTAGTAACTTTGCTGCTCAGACTCCAAAGGGAGTCCTGAGAGATGGCGGATGTATTCTAACACTAGCAGAAAAGAGATAAGGCTCCAGCCCAGATATGAGACTTTCTAATCTCTGAGTGGCTGTACAATGAATACCATTCCTTGCTGTCTTCTCTCATGTACCCTTGGCGCTGAAATATAGAAAGTAACTTTGAGGAAGCTTATGTAGTGTTAAAAAAAAAAAAGCAACTTACTTGGCAGAACAAAAACTCCTTGACGAGTCAAAGCTTTATTTTATTTTTGTTAATCTTCACCTGAGAATACTTTTTTTTTTCATTGATTTTTATAGTGTGGAAGGGAGAGGGAGAGACAGAAACATCTATATGTGAGAGACACATCAATTGGCTGCTTCTTGAATGCACCCCCATCAGGGCTGGGGAACCTGCAACCAAGGTACATGTTCTTGAGTGGACTCCAACCCAGGACCCTTCAGTCCATGGGCTGATGTTCTACCCACTGAGCAGAGCTGGCTAAGGCAGAGTCAAAGCTTTAGAAATACTTATGTGAACACTCATTGCACTACTTCGCTGGACACTCCAGGTTCAAGGACTGGCAAGCATTCAGTGACATATATCTGCGTTGAATAAAGAGGTGATCGGGAAAGTTCAGACATCACTTTTCTAAAGGATCCTCAAAACCAGCACGTCTGTTGATCGGCATGAGAAATACATGACAGATATCTCCAAGAAATGGTAGCATACAATGTATAATTAGCCTCTGATATATGGAGCCCTGAAATAAACAGTAACTAGGATAATTTTCCTGCTAATTTACTTTAAGTTGTTTTTTCGCTTCTCTAAAGACTTTGCATCTGAAGGGCACCAGTATATCCCATGTAGAATTATTGTAATTCTTCAGATATTGAATGGAGTGTAATTACTGAAAACCCCGGGAGATGCTGCCAGTGTGCCCCTCTGAAGAAAAATAAAACAATTAGCTGGGGTCAGAAACCTCTTCCTATGCCATTCTGTAGGGAGTAATTGTTCTGCTTTTTCGTTTTGAAAGCTAAAATATTTCATACTGACTTTAGTTTGAGATGACTCTTTATAGCTATACTCTGAAGCTTCATAATTTTTAGCTCATTATGTAGTTTAAAATGTGAGAACAATTGTTTAAATCAGTAATTTCCAGCTCCGGAGTTCATTCTACCTTCCTAAATCTTTGATTAATTTTAACAATGGTTTTAATTTTGACATATCCTTTATAATTGCACTCAAAGGTAACTTCAGTTTAATTGGGAAATCTAAATTTGGTTTTGCAATGAGGTTCGTAACTTGCCCACAACCAGGGGCTTCCC
>PVJN01009158.1:0-61884 GCA_004026805.1 Lasiurus borealis | reverse complement strand
TTCCGGTCAGGGGCATGTACCTTGGTTGCGGGCACATCTCCAGTGGGGAGCGTGCAGGAGGCGGCTGATGGATGTCTCTCTCTCATTGATGTTTCTAGCTCTCTATTCCTCTCCCTTCCTCTCTGTGAAAAATCAATAAAATATATATAAAAAAAAAGTGTGACCCCCATAGAGCCGCTGATGGTTAAGGTGGTCATTTCGTACGGCCCGAGAATGATGTTGTAAACACCCCAAAGGCCCTGGGTGGAAGAAGGGTTCCCCGCTCCTGCTGCAGGGTGAAGGGGGTGTCGGAGGGAAAACAGGGTGTAGCCAGGTCCCGAGGAAGTGGGGTGCGCACCGGGGAAGGTGCTGTTCCCGCCCCTCCAGGAGTCTCCACCATCCCGCTCTGCTCTGGCGCCCACACCTGCTGCACTCCTCCCACATCTGTTTTCTTATTCATTAGTTGCCATGCCGACGGACCACGGGGAGATGCGTGTCAATCAAAATATTGCGAAGGATGCACGGCTGCCCATGAGTGGAGCAAACGTTACCCATTAACATTCTGTGCAGCGGCGATCCGTCGGTCCCTCACCTCCCGTCCGTACACACATGCTTGTTTGAATCCTGCTCCCACTGCTCACGAGCTGCCGGGGGTACGTTCTGGGGAGGCGTGTGAGGGTCCGTGCCCTCGGTGTTAAAGTGGAGGTGAAGGCTCCTGACACTCACTCTTGCTGGGAGGAGCGAATGGGGGGACCGTGTGCCGCCTGCTTACGGGGAACCCAACAGACAGCAGCTGCTGGGAGTTTTTAGGGTTCTCTCTAAGTTGGGGGGAGTGGGCTATGGGGTGGAGGTGCTTGCTGGGTGGGCGGAGGCAAACCCTAGCCCCCAAGGGCCTGGATTGGATTCAGTGGGGTCTCCACTCAGGGGAGCTGGTTGAGGTGGGAGCCGGAGAGGAAATCTAAGAGAATGATTTCCGTTGGTGCCACATGGAGCAGGTCCAGCTGAGCTGTGCCCACGTTCTACACCCATAAAATACAGCGGTACCTCGAGATACGAGTTTAATTCGTTCCATAACCTTGAGGCGTGGGAAACGATGAGATGCTCGAGTCGCGGTAAACTGGTGGGTCGTGTGCAGCCGGCCGATCCTCACGATTACTCCTATCTCAAATGTTGCTCGTATTTCAAAGCAAAAATCGCTCGCTCAATGGCTAGTATCTCAGAAATCTCGTATGTTTGGGCACTCGTATCTCGAGGTATCACTGTAGTGAGATGTAGTAAAGTGATTTTCTTTTCTTTTTCAGCCCACTGAGTTTTGGGATATCAGTAACAGATAACCAGAACTCACAGCCTTCTAATCTCTGTCTTGCCCAGCTTGGGGAGGGCTTCAAGTGTTGGTCACGAGGGCCATGTGTATGGAAAGGAGCCAGGGGTGTGGCTGGCACCCAAGTGTATCTGGGGATGGTATTGCTCAGAAGTTGAATGTCTGTGGACAGAGGTCTTCGCCAGCTCATATCTCAGCAGTTATCATTGGGTGTGCTGAGCGCTATGGAGTTGAAAGGGTGAGATGGTGCTGGCTCAGGGCTTCTGAAGAAGGAGGGGCCATACTCTTCCAGCTAGAGCCCACCTAGTCTACCAGTGCCAGAGGATAAGGCCTGTCCTCGGGGGCCATGGCTGGGGTGTCTGTGGCATGACAGCCTGGCTTCTGTGGCTCACGGGGTGAGGGTCTATCTTGTTTTTCTTGGCCCCCTCGTCTTCTATGTTTCTTCATTTGTGGGTTATTTCTTTGTCTCCTCTTTTTGGCTGCCTGTGTGGATTTGTGACTCTGTAGTAGGTAGATCTGCTATGCCTCTCAATCTCTGGAGCAAGACAGTGTCAAATGCTGTTTCTGACCAATTAGATCAGGCAGAGACTCAAACCCTCCTCCTGCCTACAGATGGATAGGGTTCTATCTTGAATTGCCCTCAGGTAATCATCCACAGGTGTGGCAAGAATGTTTTTTTTTCAACAGGGTGGGGCAATTGCTTCTGCCTGGAAGCTAATTGTTAGTCTCAGTCTCTTATTGGGTTTCAGAAACTCCACACTGTGGGGCAAGGAGTTTTCCAATAGGTGGATCAGCTGTCTTCTCCCCAGGCAAAGCTGCATGGATAGCAAATGTCTGCATGAGAAAGATGACCTCTACAGCCTGAGGGAAGAACTCAGCACAGGAAACCAGAGGTGTCTGCTTTCTGAACTCTAATCCCAGAGTCCCCATCCTACCTTCTGCTCACACAGCTCCAGTCCGCTCTGTCCTTCCTCTGCCAGAGCCCAAGATTAGTGGCTCCTCAGGGAATTTTGTGCATGGGCCCTTTAAGAGGGTGCCTGAATTTCCAGCCATCACTCACTGGCAGACAGCAACACTGCTGCTTTTCAAAGCCAGATGTTATGTGGGTATCCTTCTCAGTTCTGGTGCTCTCTGCTGGGGGGCCCAGCTTGGGGATTAGACCCCAGAGTTCTCAGTGGCACCCCCCTGCAGCTGATTCATCTCTCTGGAACTTCAGCTGCTCTCTGTGGGCACCCGGTCAGCCCTTTTGTGCCTCCTCCCCTCCTACCAGTCTCTACAGGGTCCCCACTTTCGGTCCTCGGTTATCGGGGTTCTCTCCAGTGAGTCTCCGGTTGATTATTCAGGGAGTTTTCCTGTATTTTAGTCGTAATTCAAGTTGGTCCTGGGAGCGTGTCCATGCCGCATCCGCTTACTCCGCTGCCATTTTTTAACCCTTTCTCTCCCCCGCGTGTCTTCTATGAATCTCTGGGATGGGAGGTCATTCTTCTCTGCTTTCCTCTTTTCAGAATCAGGCTCCGTGAGGGTTAAAGCCTCAGACTAACCCGCTCCTCTGCTATTTTACGTTCCACAGCCAGAGGGTCTGGTGTTCAGAGGGCATTCTGAGGTCACCCGGTCCGCCCAGCTACAGCCTCACACCTCGCTGGGCTGTCCCTGCCTGAGAGGAGGTTCGGAAAACGACCTTGGTGGTGACCTTCACTCCCGGGCAGCTTTCGGTTTTGCAGAGCTTGACCTTCAGAGCGCCTCGCAGTGCCTTTTGCCTTTTCGTTCCTTAGATGATGCCCATTCTCCCCCGTCTCACTCCCCCTGCAGTGGAGCGGGCGTGTACTGGGCTGCACAATCGTCTGTTCTCTCTCTCTCTCTCTTTTTTTAAAAAAAATGTATTTTATTGATTTTTTAAAGAGAAGAAAAGAGAAGGAGAGAGATTTAGAAACATCGATGAGAGAGAAACATCCATCAGCCGCCTCCTGCACGCCTCCTACTGGGGATGTGCCCGCAACCAAGGTACATGCCCTTGACGGGAATCGAACCTGGGACCCTTCAGTCTGCAGACCGATGCTCTATCCACTGAGCCAAACCGGTTTTGGCCATCTGTTTTCTTTGATCCTGGTTTTGTTAGGTGGCCAAGAAGATGAGAGGGAAAGACATCCAAATGCAGAAAAGCCATCCTCAATGGGATATGGAATAACTACTGATTTTGAGATCCATGTTGAGTATTTATTTCTTTAAAAATAGAGTTTTTATTGATGTCAGAGAGGAAGGGGGAGGGAGAGATAGAAACATCCACGGCGACAGAGAATCACCAATCGGCTGCCTCCTGCAGGCCCCACATGGGGGATGGAGTCTGCCACCCGGGCATGTGCCCTGACGGGGAACTGAACCAGGACCTCCCGGGGACTAGGTCGATGCTGAACCACTGAGCCACGCCAACCGGGCAATGTACTTTCTCTCGGTTTCAATTTTTTTTTGTTACAAGAAAAAACTGATTGTTTGGGCGAGTTTCAGGACAGCCTGGCGGTCTGCAGCTCAGATCTGGAGGCTTCAGATCCCGTCTCCACTCGGGAGGCCGGGCCGGGGCCGGGGAGAGAGCGGGGAAATGGACAGAGATCAAACAAAGCGCGCCCTGCACCTCACTCACCCACCGGAGGCCCCCGTCTCCGAGGGCGCGGAGTGGAAGCGTTATTTTCCCCGGCCCGGCTCTCAGGGGTGTCCGGGAAGATTAAAGAGGCAGAGTCAACAAGCTGCTTTGAACCTTGGAGCAGAGGAAGATCAGATGCAGGACGAGCGGGCGTTGTGCCTCGCAGGGAACGGCGGGGGGGGGGGGGGGGTGTTCTCGGGGAGCATGTGTCAGGCCGGCTCTGTCCATATTCCCGTTCTTGCTCAGGATGGTAACGCTGGGGACCCTCCCTCCGCCCCTTCCCATCACAGCCACCCAGGGAGGCTTCCCGTCTGACCTTGGCAGCCCCCTGTTTCAGTGTTTTGTTTTTTTAAAAAATATATTTTATTGATTTTTTACAGAGAGGAAGGGAGAGGGATAGAGAGTTAGAAACATCAATGAGAGAGAAGCATCGATCAGCTGCCTCTTGCATGCCCCCCACTGGGGATGTGCCCACAACCAAGGTACATGCCCTTGTCCTGAATCGAACCTGGGACCCTTCAGTCCGCAGGCCGACGCTCTATCCACTGAGCCAAACCAGTTTCGGCTATTCTTTTTTTTTTTTTTTTTTTAATATTTTATTGATTTTTTACAGAGAGGGATAAAGATTAGAAACCTCGATCTGCTGCCTCTTGCACACCTCCTACTGGGGATGTGCCCGCCACCAAAGTACATGCCCTTGACTGGAATCGAACCTGGGACCTTCCAGTCTGCAGGCCGACCCTCTATCCACGGAGCCAAGCCGGTTTCAGCTGACATGTATTATTCTGACCCGAGCTCTAGCCGGTGAAGAAGACGGTGGTTAAGAGCCACTGTGGGGGTGTGGCCCCGGGGGGAGGAGGTGGCTCCTCTCTGACGGTGTCCAGCGGAAGGAGGTGGATAGCCACGGAGCAGGGAGGGGCCAGAGCGGGAAATCACTGAGCCGGTGGGGGTCTTGCTGATCTGGCTAACAGGGTCTGGCTGCAGCGGGCCAGGTGACAGATCCCAGTCTGGGGGTGACGTGAGGATGAGGGATTTGATCAGCCGTTGAGGGGACCGGCTATGGAGGATGGGAGATCCTCCCTGAAGAACCGTGGTGGCCCCTGTGCCTGTGGCAAATTTACCGGGGCGCGTTTTACCCATTTTAATTCTCCCGTGATCACAGCAGTCTCGGCGAGCTGGTCTGAATCTGCGAAAGCACAAAAGAGAACTAGCCAAGACCAGTTTGACTCAGTGGATAGAGAGTCGGCTTGCGGACTGAAAGGTCCCAGGTTCTATTCTGGTTGGGGGCATGTACCTTGCTTGAGGGCACATCTTCAGTGTGGGGCGTGCAGGAGGCGGCTGATCGATGTCTCTCTCTCTCTCTCATCCATGTTTCTGGCTTTCTATCTCTCTCCTTTCCTCTCTGTAAAAAATCAATAAAATATATTTTTTTTAAAAAAGAGAGAGAACTAAGGTTCAGAGAGTGTAAGCGACCCGCCCCAGGCCACACAGCCAGGAAATGTGAGAGCGACACCGTTGACACCCGAGTCTCTCTTCCTCCCCAGGACCGTCGACTTTAGAACATTCTGCCTCATTCACAATCTCAGTCTACAGTCAGCACTTTCATACTCTTGTGAAAAATTTATTCTACAGTCACAGTTTGCATGACGTAGTCACATTCTTGATTCTACGAGGAAGTCCAGAAATTGTTGGTGTGATTGTCAAGGTCAGGGGCTGGAGACTGAACCCGCCCCCTTTGGTCCACCCGTGTTCCCCCCTCTTTCTGCTCAGAGGAGAGAGCACCAATAAGAGAGAGTTTTCTGTTCTGTACCTAACGTGTTAGCTGCCAGAGCAAAATACACCAGATTCGGTGGCTTGAACAGCAGACGGTGGCTTGAGCAGCCGCCTCCTGCACGCCTCCTACTGGGGATGTGCCCGCAGCCAAGGTACATGCCCTTGACCGGAATCGAACCTGGGACCTTTCAGTCTGCAGGCTGACGCTCTATCCACTGAGCCACACCTGTTTCGGCAATCTTAGGGAATTTTTAAACCCTTGATACCCCGTGGCCTCCCTCGCAAAGACAGCCAGGTGTGGGGTGAGTGAGGGGCGGGGTTAGGATGGCTTTCTGGCACGGGGGGCTGTATGCACAGGGGCACAGAGGCCTGCCTGGTGGTGATCTGTGGGCACGTCATGCTATTCGAGATGGCTGAGGTTTAGGGGTGTCCCAACATGGGATGAGGATGGAGAGCTAGGGGTGCTGAGAGCTAGAGGTGAGCATGGTGAGCTGGGAGGGGGGGGGCGGGGAGCTAAGGGTGAGGATGGAACCAGGCAGAGGCCAGACTGGCCAGCAGAGCCTGTGGGTCCTGGGAAATATCGCAGGATTCCGGCAGAAGGGTGACGTGCTGATGTGATGTTGAGAAAGCTCGCTCCGGCAGCTGCGCAGGGAGGCGGAGGGAGGAGGAGATGCTCTGAGCAACAGGCACTGCAGCCAGGACCGACTCAACGCTGTGCAGACAGACGCCTGCCCGGCCAGGGCTCCTTGGGACCGGACCAGAGGGGGGTCCCAGGCTCACAGGGAGTGACTTTCAGCTTGCTGCCTCCACGCTGGGTGACCTTATGTGTAGCCCGTGTTTCCGGTGGGCCCAGACTCCTGGACCATCGGATCAGTCTACGTAGATCCATCCATAGAACCATCCAGAGACACAGAGATGCGCCCGGGAAGGAGGGAGCTCGGGCTGAGGGCACGGCAAAGGGCTGTCAGGGCGGATAGGATTCATGATGATCCCTGCACCCGGTTGGCACGCGGGCTGGCAGACTGGCCACGGGCCCAGCTGGCTCACACACAAAGCGCCTTCGGAGCGCAGCTGCGCGCCTATGTGTGTGTGTTTGTCACGTTGGCCGCTTTCACGCCGAGTTGAGGAGCTGAGACAGAAGGGTTGTGGCCAAACATTATGATAGGCTGGCCCTTGATTGCCAATGTTTGCTGGCTTCTGGGTCAAGCGGGGGTGATGACTTTGCCAAATATACCGTATTTTCCGGAGTATAAGACAACTCACAACTTTTTACATTTTCCAGTTAAAATCTAGAGTTTGGGATATACTCGCCCTATAATACAACACCTGATGGATTAGATGACCCCCGACTTTTTTTTAAAACATTTTATTGATTTTTCACAGAGAGGAAGGGAGAGGGATAGAGAGTTAGAAACATCGATGAGAGAGAAACATCAGCTGCCTCTTGCACACCCCCTACTGGGGATGTGCCCGCAACCAAGGTCCATGCCCTTGACCGGAATCGAACCTGGGACCCTTCAGTCCACAGGCCGACGCTCTATCCACTGAGCTACACCGGTCTCGGCTGAACACATCTCCTTTCACAGTGACTTTTTATGTTGCTGATGACAGCACCTGAACTCTCCTGTGGCAACCGTCCAGTGTCGGGTACAGAATTATTCACTGTCCTCCTCCCCTCCTTTCTCGGTGGCTCGGCCCCCCCAGCCCCCGCCGCTCTGTGTGGAGGCACCTGAGGACCCTTCACCGGGACCCGCAGGAGAGAAACACACACCGCACACAGTAGGTGGCCAGGTGATGGCCTGTGCTCGGAATACTCTGCCCGGTGATCCTCCAGCAGGCGTGTGCTTCCAAAAATCGGGCCGGGCCAGAATGGCTCGGTGTGTGAACGTTGACCCAGGAACCAGGTCACAGGTTCGATTCCCGGTCAGGGCACATGCCGGGTTGTGGGCAGGTGATGAGAATGGGCAAGCGGCTGCCTCCTGCACGCCCCGCACACAGGCCTCTCCCAGCCCCATCACCGCTCCCTGAGCCAGCTGGAACGCCGCTCCTCCGGCTTCTGGATCTTACCTCCTTCCCCCACCGTGAGTCCCCGGGCCTCTATTTCCTTTCGTCGCTAACGAGCTCCATCTGCAACGCGAGGGATCATGCTGGCGAGCCGGCCCGCAGGCAGAGCGTCTGCA
The DNA here is from genome assembly GCA_004026805.1 of Lasiurus borealis. NCBI lineage: Eukaryota > Metazoa > Chordata > Mammalia > Chiroptera > Vespertilionidae > Lasiurus > Lasiurus borealis. The sequence goes on along the minus strand of PVJN01009158.1, from coordinate 53,996 downwards.
GCCGGCGCCCGTCCGCAGCTCGTTCCGGTGAGACTGATGGTCCAATCAGGCTGCCCAGGGAAGCGGCACCTTTGGGAGAGGCGCTGGGACGTGGATCTGGGGCCGGACCCTCCTGGTGGGCTCCCCCTCCTCGGGCCGGGCTCACCCCCTGTTTCTCAGAGCGTTTGCATCCTCCTCCGCAAGCTGTGGGGGTGGGGGTTTAAAACCAACAGCCTTCAGTGCGAGTCTTTCCGGAACCAAGGGAAACCAACAAGCCTGCGTCTGGCTCCTTTAGCAGGTTTCCTGGGCCCATGCTCGGTAGCCGGCTCTGGGGCCGCAGGTCTGAGCCAGGAAAAGGTGTGGCTTCACCTTCCAGAAGCCTCCAGACAAGTAAGGGAACCACTCCATCATCTCAGGGTTTCAGGTGTCACTGTAGGTGTTGGGAACTCAGTGGTCAATAAGTCACATGAGCTCCTTGCTATTTTGGAGGTTAGATTCTAGGGGGGGGAGGGAGAGAGAGAGAGAGAGAGAGAGAGAGAGAGAGAGAGAGAGAGAGAGAGAGAGAGGCAACAAATGGAAAACACCAGGACCTGCTTACTTCAGGACTGTAGTTAGGGGAAGGCTTGCTTGTCTTCGGCCAGTGGTCGGCAAACTGCGGCTCTCGAGCCACATGCGGCTGCTCCTTGGCCCCTGGAGTGTGGCTCTTCCACAAAATACCACGGCCTGGGCGAGTCTGTGTTGAAGAAGCGGCGTTAGAAGAGGTTTAAGTTTAAAAAACGTGGCTCTCCTCCGAAAACGTGGCTCAGTGGATAGAGTGTTGGCCTGTGGACTGAAAGGTCCCAGGTTCGATTCCGGTCAAGGGCATGTACATTGGTTGCGGGCGCATCCCCAGTGGGGGGCGTGCAGGAGGCTGCTGATCGATGTCTCTCTCTCACTGATGTTTCTAACTTTCTATCTCTTCCTCTCTGTGAAAAATCAATAAAACGTGGCTCTCCAAAGAAATGTCCATCGTGGTCCTGTGGCTATTTGGCTCCGTGGACTAAGGAGTTTGCCGACCACGGGCCTAGGCTGATTAATGGTTGTTGAGAAGGAGGAGCATGCCAGCATACCAACATCAGATGGAGCGAGTTAGCGTGGGCCGAGCTTGCTGGGGGTGAGGAGGGAAAAGCTGTGGCTTAAGGAGCAAGTGATATCACGGGGATGTGGCGTGGCCAATGGTGGGGGCCTCTGGGCTCAAGGATGGAATCGGGGTTTGCTTCCGGCGCCATGGAAACGGTTTAAGCGTTTTAAGCAGGGAATCCGCACGATCTGATTTTTTGTTTTAAAAGCATAAAAAAGCCCTCGCTCTATGTGATCATGGCATTAACTTTTTGGGGAGTTGGGGGGTGCTACACAAATGAGTCAGAGCGTCCTAAACAGTTTGGAAGAGGCGTTTTCAAATCCTGGTGTGTCCGTCCCCCTGGGGAGCTGCTAAGAGAACAGAGACCTGGGCTTGAAGGACCACAGGCCCGGGGTCTCTGCTTCCTCTCACCAAGTCCTTCAGGCCTCTCTTACTCACAACAAAGTTTGAAGATCGCCAGATTCGAAAACAACGCCATTATCTGTTGTTTAAAGGGTGGATAAAAGGCAGCTGTGAGCTCGTGAGTTCCGGCTGAGTTTCTTAACGGCAGTCCTTTAATCATCTTGCAGGTTTTTGCGCAGTAATTGGCCTAGTCAACAGGACTGTAAAACAACTGCACTCGTAAATATAGATGCAAACATCCTAAATATGAGTCAATAGAGCCCCGCAGTGTATCAAAAGAATAACGTGTGATATGAGGCAGAGTTTTCTTTTTTTCTAGTGAAGTTTTATGTCAATGAAACATGTAAATATTACCCATTATATTAACCAACGGGGAAAGAGAACCCCTGGTCATAATAATAAATTCTTAGAAGACACTTCATAAAATCCAGCAGCAACTCCTAATAACTAAAAAAAAATGAGAACCACATTGAAGTACTTAACTATGATAAGGATGAAACCCAACCACAATGGCTATATCAATAACTAGAAATTGCCGCTAAACATTACTTAAATGGAAAAACCATTTCAATTAAAACCAGGAACCATATCGCTTGCCTACTCTCCCTTCATCCCTTAACAATGTTGGAAAGATTTCAGTGAAGGCAAAATCACAAAACAATAAAATAACTGCTACAAACACTTGAAAAGAAGAAATAAAATAAAATTTTGGAGCTTATGCTATAGTTTGTGTCTGAAAACCAAAGGGAGTGATAAAATTACTACAGCTATTAGGAAAATATGAGCCGAAACCGGTTTGGCTCAGTGGAGAGAGCGTCGGCCTGCAGACTGAAGGGGTCCCAGGTTCGATTCTGGTCAAGGGCATGTACCTTGGTTGCGGGCACATCCCCTGTAGGGGGCATGCAGGAGGGGGCTGATCGATGTCTCTCTCTCATCGATGTTTCTAACTCTCTATCCCTTTCCCTTCCTCTCTGTAAAAAATCAATAAAATATATTTTAAAAAATATTATTAACTTCAGAGAGGAAGAGAGAGTAAGAAAGTGGCACATCAGTGATGATAGAGAATCACTGCTCAGCTGCCTTCTGCCTGCCATCTCCTGGGGATTGAGCCCGCAACCTGGGCATGTGCCCTGACGGGGAATCAAATTGTGACCTCCTGGTTCAGAGGTCAGCGCTCAACCACTGAGCCAGTGCCCTTCTGGGCAGGTGGAGGTGGATTTCAATCTATTCATGACTTTTACATCATCTCTCTGCTTCAGATTTCCCTGGTTCCTGAACGGAATGCAGGCAGGATTACAAAACTCTCTCCCTCCCTCACCCCCGCCTCCAGGTTTTGTTTTCCACGTTCCCACACAAAGGACCTGCCATCCAGCAGTCACGTCAGCCCTAAAAGCCCTTCCCACGTCTTAGCCCCGAGGACTCTAAATCCAGAAGAACAAACCGACTTCCTTCTCATTCCAGTCTCCCCTGCCCCCTCGCTCTCTGTTCCCCTCTGCGCTTTGATCTGCTCTGTTCCTGGGCGCAGCTCCACTTAACTCCAGGCCAGCCTCTCTGCCAGAGCCCCCGCCTTTCCCAGTGGCCCCCTGACTTCGGTTCCTGCTTTCATCTCTGCCCCGCATCCCACCCCCCTGTTTCCATCCCGCAGTCTTTCATCTCTGCTCCCCCTCCGGCTCTTGGTGCCCTCTCAGCCCCAGGCGTCCTGAGAGAGATGCTTGCAGTTGGCTTCCATTTAGGCCTCAGGCCACCCTTTGCGATACGGTCTCCTCCTCCCCAAGGCCCTGGACCAGTGGATAGAGCATCAGCCTGTGGACTGAAAGGTCCCAGGTTCGATTCCGGTCAAAGGGCATGTACCTTGGTAGTGAGCACATCCCAGTAGGGGACGTGCAGGAGGCGGCTGATCGATGTTTCTCTCTCATCGATGTTTCTAGCTCTCTATTCCTCTCCCTTCCTTTCTGTAAAAAATCAATAAAATATATTTTTAAATTAAAAATAAAAATAAAACTGTTGGCCTCTCCTTCCTTCAGAAGCTCTTCCCTTGGAGACCTCTCCGAGGGTGTGGTCTCTCGAGGAAGAGCATGCACTTAGTAGGTCAACAGAATAAGCTCACCTTCCAGTTTGAGAGAGTAGCTGCACGGCCTGGGAAAGCTCCCTCCCCCTCTCTCAGCCTTGATTCCCTCATCTGCAAAATGGGCAGATCCTGGTAAAGACTGCAGGATGGACACGAGGTTCAAATCAGATGACACACCTGGGAAGCGCCTGGCAGAGAGGCCCGTGGGACAGGTCACAGCTTTGTCAGTCCCTCCTGGTTTCCAGGTGTCTGCACCACCCGGTTCTCCCTCTGTCTCTCCAAATGCAGCTCCTCTCTCTAGCTGCCCTCTAACAAAGTCTCCCCAGCGGACAATGACAAAGAGAGAGGAACCAACCAAACTGATGAACAGGAATAGACCCAGAGACATAGAAGCATGGACAGACGGTTGAACCTCAGAGGGAAGGCAGGGGAGGGGGGCTGGGAAGAGATCAACCAATCAACTTGCTGCATCTATGCATCACCCGTGGGCACAGACAGGGGGGTGGGTGAGAGTTGGTGGGAGGAGAGATGGAAAGGGCTGGAAGAGGCTAGTGTGGGAAAACAGGAGGCCTACATCACACTTTCAACAATAAAGATTAGAAAAAAAAAACACGAGAATATGAAGGAAGGACTCGTTCGTACCTTGCCTCGAAGGTTAGGTAGGCAGTCGTGAACACAAAACTTGGATGAGTTGAGTCTTTGAATTTTGGCTTAATTACTACCTCATCATAATTACAACCAGAAAGAAACCCAAATTCACTGCCGTTTCAACATCATACCTCCATTCATTCTCCCTGATAATGATCGCTAATGATTTTGCAAACATGTCTCCATCAGGACTCTGATTGTGAGGACCCATGTAAGCCACCGCCAATTGGACTGTTTACTTATTGTGTATTCCGAGTGAATGCAAATTGCCTTACGTTCCTTGAAAGGAATTAGACATGGCTTGATGTATTAATGAAATCATTACCATTTCATTAAAACCGTATGCTTTGAACCAGACTATTTCTGGGGCTCATTGAGATGCAGAAAGTGCATTCTTTCCTGTGCATAATCGCAGTGGATGTGACAGGTTCACGGGACTCAAAAGCTGCAGCTCTGTGCACGAAATACTTGCCTGTATGTGCGTGAAATTCTGTGTAAAATTACTAAAAATCAGGCGCGTTGAAATAATAAGGGAAAGATGGGGCAAAACGACTTTTTCATTTCAGGAAAAGAGAGATTTTTATCCGGTTCTCAGCAACTAACGTTGACTCATTGGCTATGCGTATCCATTATTACGTGAAGAAATTACCTTCCCACCTTGCACTCATCGGAGCAAAGTTTAGGAATTCTCTTGCATCATAACCGGCATTATTAGTTACTTGATTAATTCCTTGATTGAGAAAGGAAGATGAGCCGAAACCGGGGTTGGCTCAGTGGATAGAGCGTCAGCCTGGGGACTGAAAGGTCCCAGGTTCGATTCCGGTCAAGGGCATGTACATTGGTTGTGGGCACATCCCCAGTGGGGGGTGTGCAGGAGGCGGCTGATTGATGTCTCTCTCTCATCAATGTTTCTGGCTTTCTATCCCTTTCTCTTCCTCTCTGTGAAAAATCAATAAAAAAAATTTTAAAAAAGGAAGATGAAATGTAACCCAATTCTCTTAAGCCCACGTCCAGGTGAAAAAGGTTAAACATTCAAGCTCCACACTTACCAAAACCATTGTAGGATTTAAACAATCAAAACGATAGCAGTAACGATAGTAAAATAAGCCAGTGCTTTGGAAAAGAATCGTATTCGCCACTTAACATTTTGAAGGAGCCAGAATATCAGACGGTAAGCTCTCCTGGTGCATCGGTCTGTGTGGGTGTGAGGGAGGCGCTGTATTCACGCCGAGTCCCAGCATCCGAAGACAGGAAGTGGCTCTCATTCCGTTCCTGCCGGTCATCAGCCTCTGCATTTACTTGTTGGTTATCTGCTCCGCGGAGGGACTTTTTATTTCCGTCCGTAAAACAGCGACTTAGAGAGCCCGCTCTCCCATTTTCACAGGGTGGTGAAGGTAGATTTGCACGTTTCTTGTAAAGCTGCCATTTCCCATAAAACGCAGGAGGTCGGCATTATTACCGGGGAATGGGGCTGACCAGGATGTGGGGCTCCATTCAGAGAGCCGGTGTGACTGATGAGGTGGATCTGGTTGAATTTGCTCTCCCGCTGGTTTACCTCGCTCGGCGATGGGGCCAGGCTTAGGGGAGCCCTGAGATCTGGAGGGGGCAGTGGAGCAGGTGGTCTGCTACCCCCTTTCCGTCATGGAGGTGGTGGCTCCATGGAGGGAGGACCCCGCTGGGAGAGAAGGTCCCCAGACCAGGCCTCTCCTCCTGTTCCTAGCCCGGAGAGGGGTGTCCCGCCACCTCACGGCTCCTGGTCCAAATGTAGCTCCCTGGGCTGTCATTCCCTGCCCAGCTGGTCAGCGTCCGAACACAGTCCTCCCTGCGTTTTCCCTGGCGTTCCTGCAGGTGACGGGCCGTCAGAGCAATAGAAAGCCACCAGCCAACGCCGGTGTGGCTCCGTGGATAGAGCGTCGGCCTGCAGACTGAAGGGTCCCGCCTTCAATTCCAGTCAAGGTCTGGAGTCTATAAAAGAGTCAAGTCCATGGAGGTGAAGAATAGAAGGGTGGTTGCCTAGTCCCAGAGGGAGGGAGAAAGGTTTATAGGGTGGGCAGGCTCTAGAACGTTGCTCCACACCCTTTCACCGAGAGCTGACAGTTGTGCATTGTACGATGGAAACCCAGTTGGGGCGGGGGGGGGGGTGGATCACATGTTCACTGTTTGCAATAAAGGAAAACGTTAAAAACATTGAGTTCACAGGATGTTATTTTTATAAGCGCAGGAAACTCAGGCTTGCCAGGATTCGTAGCGCCGTTTGCAGAGAGAGTGAGTACAACGATGTTTAATTGCTGTCAGGTTTGGTGTCAAGGTCACTCCGTCACGGGCAGGCAGGTTTCCTAACTCTCTCAGGAGAATCCAGGCCCTGCCTGTCTTGTTAACACCGTTTCACGGTTAAATATGTAAACTTCATCCTACGCCGAAGGCTGGTATTTGTCACTCACTGTTTGATCCCTGGAAACAATTTTTTTTTTTTTTTAATTTTTTAGTAACAATATTTTTTTAAAGTAATAAAAATACCAGTGTCGCCTGATTCAGTTTAGCAAGTAACACATTTCCAAATGCCAATTTTGGGGAAAACTCTCATGAGTTCTTATTTCAAATGTTGAAATATATATTTTTTTAAAATATCAGAAAAAAAATCTAATGAAAAGAATTATGCAAGATGATTTGTGAGCAAACCCTTTTTTTAAAAAAAAAATCTCTAAGTGAATATTATTTTTAAAAAATGACCAGACACTGTAAATTGTTTTTATATTCACAAATTTATTATTTTATTATTGTTTAAATTTTATTTTATTTTTTAAATTTAATAAATCTTTATTGTTCAGATTATTACAATTGTTCCTCATTTTCCCCCCATACTCCCCTCCACCTGGTTCCCAGCCCACCCTCTGCCCTTCCCCCTACTTCCCCACTGTCCTCATCCATAGGTGTACAATTTTTATCCAGTCTCTTCCTGCATCCCCCATATCCCCTTTCCCCGAGAATTATCAGTCCACTCCCTTTCTATATTTCTGATTCTATTATATTCACCAGTTTATTCTGTTCATCAGATTTTTTAATTCACTTAATTTTTAGATTCACTTATTGATAGATATGAATTTGTTGTTTCATAATTTTTATCTTTACCTTTTTCATCTTCTTTCTCTTCTTAAAGAATACCTTTCAGCATTTCATATGATACTGGTTTTGTGGTGATGAATTCCTTTAGCCTTTTCTTATCTGTGAAGCTCTTTTTCTGACCTTCAATTCTGAATGATAGCTTTGCTGAGTAGAGCAATCTTGGTTGTAGGTTCTTACTATTCATCACGTTAAATATTTCTTGCCACTCCCTTCTGGCCTGCATAGTTTCTGTTGAGAAATCAGCTGACAGTCGTATGAGTGCTCCCTTGTAGGTAACTAATTGTTTTTCACTTGCTGCTTTTAATATTCTCTCTTTGTCTTTTGCTTTTGTCATTTTAATGATGATGTGTCTTGGTGTGGTCCTCTTTGGATTTCTTTTGTTTGGGGTTCTGTGTGCTTCCTGGACTTATAAGTCTATTAATTTCACCAGGTGAGGGAAGTTTTCAGTCATTATTTCTTCAAATAGGTTTCAGCATCTTGCTCTCTCTCTTCTTCTGGCATCCCCATAATTGGTGGTATGCTTGAAGTTGTCCCAGAGGCTCCTTACACTATCTTCATTTTTTGGAAGTGTTTTTTGCTTCTTTGTATTTCAAATCTTTGACTTGATTCTTGTGATCTTCTAGTCTGCTGTTGGATCTTTGTATCTTATTTGTTATTTCAGTCAGTGTATTTTTAATTTCTAGTTGGTCCTTTTTCATATCCTCGAGGGTCTCACTAAATTTATCGGCCTTTTCTAGAAAATTCTTGAAAAACACGATAACTGTGGTTTTGAACTCTATATTCAGTCTTTTGCTTTCCTCCATTTCTTCCATTTGTGACCTGTTTCTTTGTCTCCGAATTTTGGCTGCTTCCCTGAGTTGATAGAGTGGCTCTGTGTGCTAGGTGTCCTCTAGGGCTCAGTGGCTCAGTCTCCCCAGTTACCTGAGGTGGACACTCTTGGTGCACCCCTTTGTGGACTGTGTGCACAGTCTCGTTGTAGTTAAGCTTTGATTGTTATTGGTCTCACTGGGAGGAATTGACCTCCAGGCTAATTAGCTGTGAGGATCAGCTGTGTCTACGATGGGAAAACTTCTGTGCTGGAGACACCCTTATGAGACAAGACTTGCTTCAGTGGGGCTTTGGTGCTCACTGAGTCTGCCCCTGAGTGTGTCCCTTATGGATCTGAGGAGTTGTAATCTGGATGGTCCCACTCTGACCACTGGATACACTGGCTCTTGGATCTCCAAGGAGATACTAATTTAGCCTCTGCCTGAGGCCACCCAGCAGAGGTTACAGAGAGATCTGCAGATTCCTCTTTTTTGTTTGGGTTTGGATGTGCCCACAGGAGGCCTAGCTGGGAAGTAATGCAAACTACTGCAGAACCTTCGGCTTTCCTTTGACATCTCTGGGGCTCTCTGACCCAGCTGCAGTTTGTTAGGTAAGTTTAGGTTGCAAAGGGCCAGGCCATTCATATGCAAACACCTTTGTGCACAGTTTGGATGGGGTGGGGTCTCAGGGCGGAGCAAACAGCAATGGCTGACCATCAGCCCTGCCTAAGAGGCCCTGAGTCTCAGTGTCCCTTGGTAATCACTGCAAGCACCTCTGAGAGAAAGCCACCCTCGAGTTCTGCCCACTGCCAGATAGTCCAGTTTCTTCCCATCTGAGTCTCAGTCCCCAGAGTCTTGCCCGGAACTGGAGTTCATTGCAGTCAGGAGCTTTTGTCTTCCTCCCACTTGAGAAAGCTGTGTACAGTGGTACCTCAAGATATGAGTTTAATTTGTTCTGTAACCTTGAGGTGTGGGAAACTATGAGATGCTCAAGTCGCGGTAAACTGGTGGGTGTGCAGCCGGCTGATCTGCACGATTACTCTATCTCAAATGTTGTTCGTATTTCAAAGCAAAAATCACTCACTTGACGGCTCATATCTCAAAAATCTCATATGTTAGGGCACTCGTATCTCGAGGTACCACTGTACTCAGTCGCCAGCTCTCTCAGCGCACCTCCGGACCTCTGCCTTTACTTCTGCGCCTCTTCTGAGTCTCAGTGTGCTTTTCTCTTCCCTTCTAGCTGTAGAATCTCCACTCAGCCAGCCCTCCTGTGGTTCTGGGTGCTGTCCGTTCTGTCTTTTAGTTGTGCTTTTAAAGTGGTTGTGTGAGGCAGCCATTCAGGTGGTCACCTAGCCGCCGTCTGGTTTCCCCAGGTGATTGCACCTACAAGACTCATTCACAAGCCTCCTTCTCCTCTGGGAGCCAGAGAGCGATCTTCACGGAGCCACCCTGAGAGACAGCTCGGAGGTGGGATGAACTGGCATTCGCCACGTGCCACAGATTGCCAAAGGGGTGTGGGGAGGTGGTGTGACCACGGGGGTCCCAGCATGGACGTGTGGCTCTGTGGTTGCCTGAGCGTGCTGGGTGCTCCCCGAGCAGTGATCAGGACTGGCCTCACGATCACCGACCTGCGGGGGCTCCCGGGAGCGAGGATCCGATCCCCCCAAGCTCAGCCCGCTCCCCGGAAACGAACCCATCAGTTACCTTCTCACCGTCCCCTTGTGCGTGAAAGTGGATGGCACTTCAAGAAGATGGGAGGCTGACATGTTAATTGGATGAAAGAGGGGAATTCTCGGGGATGGTTCCCATAGCAACCGGAGTGTGTGTGTGTGTGTGTGTGTGTGTGTTTCATATATGCATTAGAAGAAGAAAAAGCAGCTTTTCTTGGTGTGCAAGTCTGCACCGTGGGACGGGGAAGGGAGGTGGAGTCTGCAGAGTCTGCAGCCCGATGCTGCATCCGCTGCTCTCATTGACAGGGCGACTGCCTCTTCAGCCTGCAGGACCACTGCTGCCTCCTTCCTCTCCGTGGCTCCACGCAGGCAGAGGGCACCTTGCCCTCGGACACGCTGAGGGCAAAGCTGCCAGCTGAAGTGTCAGGGTCCTGCACAGACAATCGGGCAGCCAAGGCGGGGAGGCGGGGTGGAGGGGGTCACTGGGAAGGAAAAGGGGCCGTCTGTAATACAGTGGTACCTCGAGATCCGAGTTTAATTCGTTCTGTAACCTTGAGGCTCGGTAAACTATGAGACGCTCGAGTCGCGGTAAACGGGTGGGTCGTGTGCAGCCGGCCGATCCGAGCGATGACTCCTATCTCAAATGTTGCTCGTATTTCAAAGCGAAAATCGCTCACTCGATGGCTCGGGGCAGATCCATGTTCGTCTGTACATCTCCGTGCAATGCACTGGGTGTGACCTTGGCCATGTACCCTGGCTCAGAATCCGTGGAGAGCATGGTCCATCCTGGGCCGGGCGGCTCTGAGCGCTGACTCCACAAGCGAGGCCCCGGTCCCCTCAGAAGCTGAGCGTGGCCGAAACCGGTGTGGCTCAGTGGATAGAGCATCGGCCTGTGGACTGAAAGGTCCCGGGTTCCATTCCGGTCAAGGGCATGTATCTTGGTTGCGGGCAGGGTTCCTTTGTCTCCACATCCTTGCCAGCACTTGTCGTTGGTTGATTTGTTGATGATGGCCATTCAGACAGGTGTGAGATGGTATCACACTGTCGTTTTGATTTGCATCTCTCCGGTAATTAGTGACTTTGAGCATGTTTGCATGTGTCTCTGGATGGCCACATACTTTAATCACCCAAAGCCGGGCACTTCTGAGAGCGCGTGGAGGCCTCAGAAAAACTGTGCTGGGTGACAGGCGGAGCTAAAACTGGCCCAGGGAAGCAGGATGGAGGGTCACCCGGTCAAAGGGCCTGCGGGCGGGCTGCGCCTCCCTGCATGGTGACCTTGGCATCGTACTTGCAAGGACTTCAGCGCAGAGCTGAGTGTCCATTGGATTTGGGGTTTCCTTTGGCCATAGCAACTAGCTTAACTCCCTCAAGTTGCTGCTTGGAGAAAGACCACTAGAGCTCGGAGCAGAAAATGAATTCTCCCATTGGCATAACGACTGCCAGTTTACAGGTTAAGGGGGAAGGTCCGGATTGGTGGCATCATGTGCCTTTCACACACATGATGCCACCAATCCGGACCTCCCCCCTTAACCTCAGACCTCCAAACCGCAAGCCTGTGGTCCAGGCAGGGCAAAGGGGCCCACCCCGAACTCCGTGCCGTCTGCCTGGCCCGTTACCCCGCCTCCGCCTCCAGGAAGCCGGCCCTGATCTTGACTCCCCATCTCTTCTCTGTGACCGGTTGCCCGGTCTGTCCTTACCAGAGAACCAGTCTTTGAAGGAGGGATGGGGGTTCAACTCCTCGGTGTTCTGAGGGCAACTTGGGGTCGGGACTTGGAGACGGTTGCCTGAATGAATGAGTCTGGGCAGAGCACTGCCCATGTGCCTTAAGCATGTCAGACTCAGAGGCTGGCACGGGCCAAATAAACCAGGTTTAAGTGTATGTGGCCACAAAAGAAAACCAAAATCTTCCATTTTCATAGAAACGTAGGCTTGTTTCGATAGAGACATGGCTGAATGCAAAGGGCCGAGATAAATGAGTCGTCATTAACATAAAATAATAGAACATTTTAATAAAAATTAATATTCTTTTCTTGAACATTCACTTACCAGACACTGAATAACTGCACAAATTAGTAAGCGTAATGTATAAATAAACCTATATTTCTTGTTCTCCGCGAGTGAAATATCTCTTGTTGCGAGCACCAGACAAGTCAGTCCAAGACTAATGACGTGGCTGTGGGCGGCTGGAATGTTCGCTGCTGGTGTCGGTGGGGAGACACAGTGCGCCTGCGTGTTAGGTGCATAAGGGAGATGAATGCAGCATGATTATACTGGTGATCAGTCAGGCTGTAGTTTGCTATTAATAATTACGTGTAACAGGATAGTGTAAAAATTAAGCTACGTGATTTTTATTAAAATGTTTCTTACATCCCGTTATATCGGCTGGGCCGCAAAAATATCCTTTGTTGGCTGCACACGGTGGGCCATGAGTTTGACATGCTCGGTGTACACCAGTCACCCGGAGAGTCTGTAAGAAGAGTCCCGCCGAGACCGGTGTGGCTCAGTGGATAGAGCGTCGGCTTGTGGACTGAATGGTCCCGGGTTCGACTCCGGTTGGGGGCATGTACCTTGCTTGCGGGCACACCTCCACAGTGGGGCGTGCAGGAGGCGGCTGATCGATGTCTCTCTCTCATTGATGTTTCTGACTTTCTATCTCTCTCCCCTCCTCTCTGTAAAAATCAATAAAATATATATATATATATAAAGAAGAGTCCCACGTGGCAGGTTGGGGAGGAGCCGGGGATTCTGCCGCTCCACCAGGCACCCAAGCCACCCTGATGCAGCGGGTCCTTGGCCAGGCGCAAGCACTAGTACAGTGGTACCTCAAGATACGAGTTTAATTCGTTCCGTCACCTTGAGGCGTGGGAAACTATGAGACGCTGGAGTCGCGGTAAACTGGTGGGTCGTGTGCAGCCGGCTGATCCGAGCGATGATTCCTATCTCAACTGTTGCTCATATTTCAAAGCAAAAATCACTCGTATCTCAAAAATCTCGTATGTTAGGGACTTGTATCTCGAGGTACCCCTGTACTTGAACTTGGCTGTGCCCTGGAGTCCCCTGGGAAGTCTTCAGCCAGCTCAGGTCTGGACCACGGCTGTGCAGCTTCCAAGATGAAGGGCAGCAGGCATTCAGGGACCTCATGGCCCTAGCGTTCATGGAGGCCACGGCCACCTCGCCACTGTTTCACTAGCTCTTCACGACCCGCGGGGAAGGTATCCCTCCTGGGAGCCGAAGACTCCGCCAGGAAGTCCTTCCATTGCAGAGACAGGAACAGGCTTGTCCTTAAATCCCACATCTAATAGGCTCCTTAGGTTGATGGAGACAGTTCATGGTTGTTGGTCAAATCTCCACCCTGATTCTTTTTTTTTAAATACATTTTATTGATTTTTTTACAGAGAGGAAGGGAGAGGGATAGTGAGTCAGAAACACTGCAAGTTTTTTTTTAAAAAAATATATTTCATTGATTTTTTACAGAGAGGAAGGGAGAGGGATAGAGAGTTAGAAACATTGATATGAGAGAGACATCCATCAGCCGCCTCCTGCACGCCCCCCACTGGGGATGTGCCCACCACCAGGATACATGCCCCTTGACCGGAATCGAACCTGGGACCCTTCAGTCCGCAGGCCGACGCTCTATCCACTGAGCCACACCGGCTTCGGCTGCAAGTTCTTATAGGGCCCCTCAGTGCTGAAGCCTTGAGAAAACTCAACCCAAGGCCTGGCCTGGTGCCAGCACTGATCATTTCATCCGGGGAAGGTTTAATGGCCTCTCTGAAGTGAAAGGTTTATTTAAGCACGCAAGCAAGCAAGCATTTACAGAAGCCACGGTAGCAGGGTTAACATTTCAAAGAGCGGTTTTTAGATCAGATGGATGCTTCAGTGTGAGCAGCATCTGTGCTGAACCGCGGGGAGAGGCAGTGTCTACTCTTCTCATGGACACTTTTGCTGCCTTTTACTTCTGGTGTCAAACCTTTAAAAAGAAACCAAAACACATCAAGTAGCTCACCGCCCACATTCTCTTCCGGCGAGTGTTATGGGTTTGGGTCCTGAGTTCAAGTCTCTCCTCCAGTTTGATTGATGTGGTATAACATAGCGATTCGGGGTCCCTCTTTCCTATGTGGCTGCCCACTTTCCCCGACACTGTTTGTTAAAGAGACTTTCTTCCCGGCGGCCTGCTATTTTTGTCATTTTCTTCCATTAACGTTCTCAGTGGCCACTGAGAATAACGAGGGAGGGATTCGATGTAATTAATTTTCCCACAGATCCCACTTGAATTAGAAGGGAAGAGACCATCGACTCGTTTTAAAAAGCGTTTTAATTAACAGGAAGCTGTGCCCCATTTACAGTATACATTTGCCCTGGTACTTTGGCAGACGGGGCCATTTTGATGTTATGTTTGACAGTTTTCTTTCTTTTTTTTAAAAAATATACTTTATTGATTTCTTACAGAGGGGAAGGGGAAAGGATAGAGAGCTAGAAACATGGATGAGAGAGAGACATTGATCAGCCGCCTCCTGCACGCCCCATACTGGGGATGTGCCCGCAACCAATGTACATGCCCTTGACCGAAATCGAACCCGGGACCTTTCAGTCCACAGGCTGACGCACTAACCACTGAGCCACACCGGTTTCGGCTATTGGACAGTTTTCATTGGACTTTTAGGGATGAAAAACTACCGCCCTCCAATTAAGAGTCATCTTTTCTTACCAATGGACGTATGCCTCCATGACACCACCCCATTTCGGAAGATAGGGACAATGTCAAAAAAAGAATTGATGAGCTGTGACCAGTTTGGCTCAGTGGATAGAGCGTCGGCTTGTGGACTGAAAGGTCCCAGGTTAGATTCCGGTCGGGGGCACGTACCTTGCATGCGGGCACATCTCCACTGTGGGGCGTGCAGGAGGCAGCTGATGGATGTCTCTCTCTCATCGATGTTTCTGACTTTCTATCTCTCTCCCTTCCTCTCTGTAAAAAATTAATAAAATATATTTAAAAAGAAAAAAGAAAAGAATTGGTGAAAATTTGTTTTTTTGTTTTTGTTTTCACATCGTTTGGGGAGGAAGGGGTCCCTTCCCTATGTTTTCAGGGCGATGATGTGTGCCAACAACTCAGGCCTGAATCTTTCTGCAGCCCAGCCGGTGGTGGACAAGTCAAGACAAATACAAATATTTTCCCCGCGGATGGACTAATTACATTCTACAGAAACTGAGAAAGGGAAGGAGGACGGGAGGAGGGGGAGAGAGAGGAGGCTAGGACACTCACCTCAGGATTCATCAGCGTTTGAAAGCTGCAGTGAGACATCAACTCAGGAATAAATGCATAGGAAACAGAGCAAAAATTATACTAAAATGTACTTACACCTTTCCATACCACTGGGTATTTGGGTCAATTCTGTTCTCAGCCCTATGTATAAAGGAAACTTCTTTTTTTTTAAAAAAATTATATATTTTATTGATTTTCTACAGAGAGAAAGGGAGAGGGACAGAGAGTTAGAAACATCGATGAGAGAGAGACATCGATCAGCCGCCTCCTGTACGCCCCCCCCCACTGGGGATGTGCCTGCAACCAAGGTACATGCCCTTGACCGGAATCAAATCTGGGACCTTTCAGTCCGCAGGCCGACACTCTATCCACCGAGCCAAACCCGTTACGGCTAAAAGAAACTCCTAGTGGTAAAATTATGGGTAATATAGCCTTTTTCCTTGCATGTTTTCCTGCCTTTGATAATTAGCCTCTCTTACTCTAATTATCAAGGAAAATTGTGTTAAAGCTACTAGAACTAGCGTTTCTCTTTTTGCCCACGTGGTGTTTTAACAAAGACTTTTTCCTAAAATAACTACTTTCTGTATCTTCCTTTACCTGGATAGCAAACTTCCCAAAAAGGTATGGATATAAAGTCTAAGGCACCTTTTGAGTCTAGCCTGTGATTTTATATACGTACATTTTTGTCAGAAAAAGAAATGATGTCCGTAGCAAGTCACGCTGTGTCCGTCTAGTGCAGCTCTTACATTTCAAGCCAACACAACAAAGTAAAAAATTACTTTTAATTCAAAAAGGAAGACTGTCTACTATCTTGTGTCACTTGCTCAGAGAAATTGCTAAGACTCTTGTGAATGTAGGTACTGTTAGTTGGAATGAGCGCTTTAATAATCTTAAAGAATGCTAGGCACTTACCCGGCAGGCACACAATTGATACACTTTGTTTTATTTAAAATACCTGGCGTCTTTTGAAGGATATGATGCTTCATGGGCTAAGTTATTATTATTATTATTATTATTATTTTATTTTATTATTATCAACCAGAATTTGCTAGGATTAAACAATCGTTGACTGATTATCTGAAATCATGTCACACCTAAGTTGAGAGCTCTTTCTGTACAGAGAATAATTGGAACATTGGCCAGGAGACAAGGAGATAAACTAATAGCCTTCCACAAGTCTCTTCTGTGTTTATTTTAGGTTTTTCCGAATTTAGAATTAAAAGCAATACATCACTTAAAGCCTATGAAGTTTTATGCTGTGGAATCTGAGGGCTGCGGTAATGATTAAATGATGTCTTTTCTAAAGGTCGTGTGTGTGTGTGTGTGTGTGTGTGTGTGTGTGTGTATACGAATGAAAGACATTTTATTAAGCATATTTTATATTTGATTTTTATAATGCCAAACTAGCCACCTTTCCTACAGATTGCTCTCGAGGAAGAATTCTTCTTTTTTTGTTGTTAATCCTCATCCAAGGATATTTTTCCAATGATATTTTAGAGAGAGTGAAGAGAGAGGCAAAGACAGAGAGAACTATCAGGGTGAGAGAAACACATTGATTGGTTGCCTCCTGCATGCACCCTGATCAGAGTCCCGGGCCGGGGAGGAGCCTGTAACCAAGGTACCCGCCCTTGACCGAAATCGAACCCGGGACCCTTTGGTCCACAGGTCAGCGCTCTATCCAATGAGCCAGACCTGCCAGGGCAAGGGAGAATTCTTGATTGTCTAAAGGCCAGCATCATTGCCAAGTTCAAGGAAATACATTTGAAGAGGCAAGCGATGGTCTATTTTCTGCAAATGAAGCAGATTATAATGAATTTCTTCAAAAGCACGTGAAAACCATTGCTGTGAAATATCAGAAGAGTCTTGATGCAAAATACCTCTGCCGTGTTCCTTTTAAAAGTCAGGAAATAGCCGAGACCGGTGTGGCTCAGTGGATAGAGCGTCGGCCTGCGGACTGAAAGGTCCCAGGTTTAATCCCGGTCAAGGGCATGTACTTTGGTTGCGGGCACATCCCCAGTGGGGGGTGTGCAGGAGGCGGCTGATTGATGTCTCTATCTCTCATCGATGTTTCTAGCTTTCTATACCTCTTCCTTCCTCCCTGTAAAAAATCAATAAAATATATTTAAAAATAAATAAAAGTCAGGAAATAATGGGGGAGTGGAAGAGCCGAATGGAATGTGTTATGTAAGGAACAACCCTATTTCCCCATCAATTGGAGGTGTGACATGCAAACCAGAGTTTACCCAGCACGTCCTGGGGTGGGGGCGGGGAGAGGGCCGGATGCGTTCGATTGGTTGTTAAACATCATTCTGCTGGGTGGTGTGAAACACAGTCCCTCTCTGCACTGCTGTGGATTTATTCTCTCTCTGTTGGCAGGAGGTGTGAGTGTGGGGATTATAATGTAACATTCCGATCTGGATCTTTTCAGTGAGGGAGTTGAAAATAGCGTATTTCCCCCCAGTTATGCTGGCCCGTGGCACACCTGTGAGAAACAACAGCCTCTGACCCGGCTCTGGGCTCTGGCCGAGAGGCACACTCACAGCAGTGTCTTGGTGACAAGGTGATTGACATCCACACCTTCCGTGTAAATCCAGCCCAACTGCCTGGTGTTTAAAGCATCTTCCTGATGCCAGTTACTCACGTGGCTGTGGCTATGGCTCCGGTTTTCGCAGAGGGTCTGGTGGAAGATGAGGTGTCAGACCGTGAGTGTGTGGAGGTCTCTAAGGACGCCAGCCCACTAATTCCCGCCCCGCATTTCAGAATTAATAAGACAATTCTTTTTTAAAAAAATTTTTTTATTAATGTGTTACATGCATACATATCTTCCCTTTGCCCTCCCTCCCCCCGCTATTCCCAGGCATACCCTAACCCCCCAGTGTCTTGCGTCCATTGGTTGTGCTTATCTGCATGCAGACAAGTCCTTCGGTTGATCTCTTATCTCCCCCACCTCTCCCTCACCTTCCCGCTGTAGTTTGACA
Source organism: Lasiurus borealis (assembly GCA_004026805.1). Taxonomy (NCBI): domain Eukaryota; kingdom Metazoa; phylum Chordata; class Mammalia; order Chiroptera; family Vespertilionidae; genus Lasiurus; species Lasiurus borealis. Next base: position 35,939 of record PVJN01009158.1, on the reverse strand, counting down.
GTCTGTTTGATGCTTGACTGCCTCTGTGTCTATCCTTTTGTTCATCAGTTTACAATGTTCTTTATTATCCACAAATGAGTGAGGTCATGTGCTATTTTTCTTTCATGGACTGGCTTATTTCACTTAGCGTAATGCTCCCCAGTTCCATCCACGTTGCTGCCAATGGTGAGAATTCCTTTAATAAGACAATTCTTAACTGCAGTGGACTGTTTACATGTATGTCAGCGGCCCCACATGATGGTGTAGAGCGGCAACTTCCAACCAGCGTGCAGTAAGAAGTGTTAAGACATGCCAGGCCTGGCTTTTTAGTTAAGGCCTCTTTTCCCTTAGACGGTCCAATGGAAAATGACAACAGCCAACACAACCATAGCTACCCGGAGTGAGTGAAACAAAATTATATATCTCTATCTCTACCTCTATCTCTATCTCTATCTCTATCTCTATCTCTATCTCTATCTCTATATATCTATATATATCTATACATATATATGTTTGTCATATCGGCAAAAAAGATATTTTGGTACCGAGTTTATGTGCCATGAGATGAAAATGATTCAAATTCTCTGGTACAGCAGATTCAGAAGTTCAGAGGGGCAGCCATCCACAAACAAATGCTCACCAGCTGAAATCTGTTTGGCTCAGGGGATAGAGTGTCGGCCTGTGGACTGAGGGGTTCCAGGTTCGGTTCCGGTCAAGGGCATGTACCTTGGTTGCAGGCACATCCCCAGTGGGGGGCGTGCAGGAGGCAGCTGATTGATATTTCTCTCTCATCGGTGTTTCTAACTCTCTATCCCTCTCCCTTCCTCTCTGTAAAAAAATCAATCAAATATATTAAAAAAAAAAAAGAAATGCTCACCAGGCTGACCGGTTTCCTCCAGCATGCATCCGACCGGGACTCGAACCCACAACCTGGGGATGAGACCCGTTGGTGCACAGGACCACACTCCCACAACTGAGCCGCCCGGCCAGGGCTGGAAAGTGGCGCTTAATAAATGGTGTCTGTTTTCACTGCTCCTGCATGATGGCCCGACGACTGCCAGTACATGGAGCTACCGCCAGCTCTCCTCTCTCAGCAAACAAACACAGGAACCCCCTGTTCAAAGGAACCCCCTCCTCTCCACACGCGAGCAAGGCTCCCCCCCTTCCCTTTCCCATCAGCCTCCTGTGCTGCTCCCCCAGCAGAGACGCGTGCCAGGCCGGGAGCTGGCGACGCCGGGGCGATATTTTATCACGTTATTGCACTTTGTATCCAAACAGGCCCCGGGGAGTTTATAAGCAAAGATGAAATTTCTCCACATCCCGGTGGCAGAAGCATTTCATTACCGAGTTTATGGACAGATAAATAGTGATGCACAGACGCCAACTCCCTGCCCCAGCCTCGGCGGTGACGCATGGGACCGGGCGGAAAATAGCTCTGCACACGGGACTGTGTGCGTGTGTGTGTGTGTGTGTGTGTGTGTGTGTGTGTATGTGGGGAGGGGGCATGGGAAGACATGTACACATGTAATACATTAATAAAAAATATTTTTAAAAAAGAAAGAAAATAGCTCTCCACATGGGACTGTGTGTGTGTGTGTGTGTATGTGGGGAGGGGGCAATGGGAAGACATGTACACATGTAATACATTAATAAAAAAATTTTTAAAAAAGAAAGAAAATAGCTCTCCACAGGGGACTGTGTGTGTGTGTGTGTGTATGTGGGGAGGGGGCAATGGGAAGACATGTACACATGTAATACATTAATAAAAAAATTTTTAAAAAAGAAAGAAAATAGCTCTCCACAGGGGACTGTGTGCATGTATGTGTGTGTGGGGGGAGGGGGCAATGGGAAGGCATGTACACATGTAATACATTAATAAAAAAATAAAAAAGAAAAGAAAATAGCTCTCCACACGGGACTGTGTGCATGTATGTGTGTGTGGGGGGCAATGGGAAGACATGTACACATGTAATACATTAATAAAAAAATAAAAAAGAAAAGAAAATAGCTCTCCACATGGGACTGTGTGCATGTATGTGTGTGTGTGGGGAGGGGGCAATGGGAAGACATGTACACATGTAATACATTAATAAAAAAATTAAAAGAAAATAAAATAGCTCTCCACACGGGACTGTGTGCATGTGTGTGTATGTGGGGAGAGGGGGCAATGGGAAGACATGTACACATGTAATACATTAATAAAAATAAAAATAAATAAAATAGCTCTCCATGCACCTCCACACACCTCAGCTTCAAGTTCTGCAGTCTGAATCTCCCCGTCCCCCTGAGGGTGTGCAGACAGTGACATTGAGAGGAGGCGTCTCAGACAGATGCCGGCTGTTATACTGGGGCCGGAGCAGGGGGCGGGGGAGGGAGCATCCCCGAAGTGCAAGGTCAAAAGGACTGTCTTTTCCCGGAGCACAAGGCAAAGGCATCCATGGGCGGGAGTGTCTCTGATAGAAAGAGGCGGGGCCTCCAGAAATGGTTCCTCTGATCCCTCGCCGTGGTCCTGCCATTCAAACAAACACGTGTGAATTGTCTACCTACTATGTGCCAGGTGTACTCACAGCCAGCACTGTCCTGTGGTTTTGCTTTTTTTTTATTTTTTATTTTACTTTCTACCCAGAAAAGCAATTTCCAGTTCTTTGAACCTTTCTTTCGAGTTCTAATAGGGGGACAGAAAAAAAAATTATCGTGAGGATTAGTCTCTACTAATGCAAAATGTGATGGAATCCAATAACTATCGATTAATCATTATGCATGCAAAGCTTCACCGGGCAGGAGCAGTGAGAGTTTCCCAGACGAATAAAGACACAGTTCCTACCCCTCTCCCTCCTACCTCATCCCCCCTCCCCCCCGCAAAGCCCGCTCTGTAAGAAGGTCAGGTTCACCAGAAGGAGCATCCATGCAGGGCGTAGGGTGAGGCATCCCCTGCACGAGGCGTCCGAAATGCCGCAGATCCGAGAGCCGACAAAGGCCAGGACACAGCCATTCTGCTTCGGAAGGACGGATGGGAAAGCTTTCAGAGGGATGATCTGTAGATGGAGTGGGCCGGGAGCAGTGGAGGCTGGGTCAGGGAGAAGAGAAGGAAAGCTGACCCGGTGAAGGCATTCGCACAGGCAAAGGCTCAGAGGCGGGGAGCGTGTGGATGCGGGGAGGCGCTGAGGGCCGAGGGAGGCGTCTAGAGCAGCGGTTCTCCACCTTCCTAAGGCCACGGCCCCTGCATACAGCTCCTCATGGGGTGGTGACCCCCAACCATGACATGTTGCTGCTGTGATGCATCGTGATGTAAATATCTGCATTTTCCGATGGTCTTAGGCGACCCCTGTGAAAGGGTCGTTCGACCCCCAAAGGGGTCGCGACCCACAGGTTGAGAACCACTGGTCTAGAGGAACAGGACACACCTGCATCAGCCACTGGTCCCTGGAGGGCTGTCCTCTCCCCGAAAGCAGACAGGGGACATGGAAGCATTTTTACTGAGACCTCTTCTAACCCTGCAGCTTCATGTGTGTGATAAATGGATAGTAGGTCCACTTAGAAAGTATGCCTCCTGCCAAAACCGGTTTGACTCAGTGGATAGAGCATCAGCCTATGGACTGAAGGGTCCTAGGTTGATTCCGGTCAAGGGCACGTACCTTGGTTGCAGGCACATCCCCAGGAGGAAGTGTGCAGGAGGCAGTTGATCGATGTTTCTAACTCTCTATCCTCTTCTCTCTGTAACAAATCAATAATACACACACACACACACACACACACACACACACACACACACACACACACACAGAGTGGTACCTCGAGATACGAGTGCCCTAACATACGAGATTTTTGAGATACGAGCCGTTGAGCGAGCGATTTTTGCTTTGAAATACGAGCAACAGTTGAGATAGGAGTCATCGCGCGGATCGGCCGGCTGCACATGACCCACGCGTTTACCACAACTCGAGCGTCTCATAGTTTCCCACGCCTCAAGGTGACGGAAGGAAACAAACTCGTATCTCGAGGCACCACTGTTCTACTCCCCAGGTATGGCCTCTCTGTCATCTTAACACAATACCTGGCATTTTCAGCAACTCTCTCTACTTCGGTCAGAAGGCACTCCTCGTTCTCTCAGCACTCTTCGCAGGAAACCTGGAGTCTCGCCCTCCACATGCCCAGCTCAGGATTAAGCCAGCCCTATGTAAGGGCACCTCTAATGCAGATGGACGGAGCTTTTTCTCTGTGCTGCTCGCTCCTCTACAGCTCCCTGGTCTGTGAACTCTGGCCAGCCCATCACTCCCAAACTCTGATCCCTGCATCCTCAGCTCAGCCAGACCGCCGTGCTCCATCTTCCTGCACTGAAATCTGGAAAGTGCTTCCCGGCAGAAAGCTAGTGCTTTTGGGGCGAGGTCAGGAGGCTGCACTGGTGTCCCAGGTTCCAACGATTGCTTCAGGGTTCAAATCTGCCTCTTCATTGCTGGGGCTCTGCCCGGGACACCTCCTAGCTGACCTTCTCTCAGCCGCCACAGTGAAACGGTATCTGTGGCCCAGTGTCTTACAATGATTGCGAAAGATAGTTTGTTTCCCGGTTTGAGAGTTGCTGACAGTGGGAGGACTGGTCCAGGAGGAGTCACTCCATCCTTGTCAGAAGTTCCCTCATAAACGTCACCAACCACGCAGACTTTTAGGCGGCTGCTAGGTCCGAGCCTGGGATTGAGACCTCAGACTTCTCCAGACTCATGTTTTCCCCATCAGTCATGTTGGAGCGGTGTCTGGCGCAGGTGTGATGGAGCGGCGTCTGGTTCAGACATGATGGAACAGTGTCTGGCCCAGGCATGATGGAATGGTGTCTGGATACAGGCAGTTTCTCTCTGGAAGCTGGAAGGCAATCAATCCATCTTCAGCACCCATCCCTCATGTACCTGGGACCCAGGCTTCCAGGCACAGAGAGTTGGAGGTGCTGGTCTGGGCCACCCAGAGGGCACCAAGCCAGCAAGCCTTGTCCGCAAGGGCCCCCCTGGATGGGTTACCCGGTTGGATGAGGCCACCCTCACGGGATGATGGATAGGACGGCACCTGTGCTCAGAGCCGTGCGTGATAAAGCACGCTGCCAGGGCCTGAGGCTGTGACAGGGAAGCCATCTTTCCTTTTTGAAGGACTGTCATGCGGAAGAGGGACTGCATTTGCTCGAAGGGATCCCGGGGACACAAGCAGGATCCCTGTGTGTCTTGGGAAGGAATCTTTTGTGGACTGAGAAAGAACTTTCTACTGACCCGAGAGCTCTCCCAAGACGAAAGAGGTGGCCGCCGGAGAAAGTCGCTCTGTGTCCCGGGCAGTGCTTTCGTTTGCTGTTGCTGTCAACCCTTTTCTGAGCTGAAGGGGCCGCTGAGCAGCACATTAAGCAGTCACACACACACACACACACACACACACCACCACCACCACCACCACACATTCAGCAGCTTAAAGACATGCCTGTTTATGATGTCAGCTCTGGCCGTCAGAAGTCCAGGCAGCCTTTGCAGGTCACTGTGCTTAGCAGGTCTTAGACAGACAGAAACCCAAAGGTCGCCTAGCCTGGTTCTTAGCTGGAGACTCTGGGGAGAATCTGCAGCCGGGTTCATTTAGGGCAGCGGTTCTCAATCTGTGGCCCGCGACCCCTTTGGGGGTCAAACGACCCTTTCACAGGGGTCGCCTAAGACCGTCGGAAAATGCAGATATTGACATCACGATGCATCACAGCAGCAACATTTCATGGTTGGGGGTCACCACCACACGAGGAACTGTATGCAAGGGTCGCGGCCTTAGGAAGGTTGAGAACCACTGATTTAGGGTGTTGGCAGAGTTCAGTTTCCTGAGGGTGTAGGACTGAGGTCCTGGCTGGCTCTCAGCTGGGCGACCTTCTTAGCTTCCAGGGGTCACCTGCAGGCCTCGGCTTGTTGTCCCCATCGTTTTCAAGGCCAGGAATGGGGGGGCTGATTCTTTTTCTGTTTGAAATCACTGTGGCTTCTCCCTTCGCCACCGGCTGGAGAGCATTCCCTGCTTTTAACATGAGGGCGTTAGATCCATCCAACGCAGCCTCCTTACATGAAAGCTCGGCCGTGCATGTCACAGGCTGTAGCCTCTGGGGTCGTATTCCAGGGCTCAGAGAGGCAGGGCCGTGGCAACTGGGAGGTTATTCTTTGAATTCCGCCTCCCCCCGTCTTTGGGGACAGAGGTCCCAGCAGAGAATGGATGACCGCGTGGCAGGGACCTCGTCCGGGCTTCTCAAACACAGGACGGGCCCCCAACTAGAGGAACCGTAAGATCCTCTCCCGTCCTGAGAGTTTGTGAGTGTTTTAGTGAAACGGGATTCATAGAGCATTTCCTGAAAACAAGTACACAGGGACTTGTCGGGAGAAGTTGTTGACCCACAGAGTCCATTTCATTGACTGCGGGCCTGCCATCGGCTGACCCTCGCTCTGGAGCCGGTGTTCTTGGTGGGATATTTCTCTCGTCTCCCCCACCAGCAAAGTCATGTCTCTGGCCCTACTCCTGACTGCTTCTTCCTTCCACTCTGCCGGACACGCCGACCTTTCTCTGTATCAAGGATTCTCTAGGCCAGCGGTTCTCCACCTTTCTAACGCCGCGACCATTTAATACAGTTCCTCGTGTTGTGGTGAATCGTCATGTAAATATCTGTGTTTTCTGATGGTCTTAGGTGACCCTGCTAGTGGTTCTCAACCTGTGGGTCACTGCTGTAGAGCCTAAGACCATCAGAAAACAGGTCGGGACCCACAGGTTGAGAACCGCTGCTCTAGGCCCTTAGCTTTCATTCACTCACTGGACTTTTTTGAGCTCCTTCTGGGTGAGAAGTTCTTTCTTAGATAATTCAAGGCTTCCAGAAATATGGTGAAATCTTTGAGGTAACGTTTCTTGTTTTTTTTTTTCACCTCATTCTGGGAGGCGGGAGATGTATTTTCTTTACCAAGGTTTTCAGAGTAAGGGATGGGCACGCACCTCAGGCCTGAACCTTTCCCAGGGCCACGATGGACCAGTCCTGGCAAACACGGGTCCGTCTCCCGGGGCGCTGACCAATCACATCCTCCCGGGCAGGGGCAATGGGCGGGAGGCCGGGAGGAGGCACAGCACGGGCAGGAGGAGGGGAAATAAGGTGGGCACCCAGCCTGTCAGGGAAGACCCACTTTCAACAGAAGGTGGGGTGAGTGGGACCGGATAAAACGCCGTGGAAATGAGAAGGAGGGGGAGATGATTCTTGGTCGTGGGAAACCTGAAAAGAATACTGGGGTGGGAGGGGGGAGTGTTGGTACTGATGTGTGTGTTGAAGGAGGGGAAGGAAGGGTTTGGCGCGTGGAGATAGGGGAGTGGCACTTCTGCCAGAGGGGGTTGTGGGAACGAAGCTGGAGAAATAGGCTGGAGCCACTGGCAAGGGTGGGGGGTGGGAGTGGGGATGAAGGGCTGGGGAGGGCTCAGAGGCCGAGGAGATGAGCTTGCTTCGGTAGCTCAGTGTGTGGAATGGAGATGGTCACCTCCTCCCAGCAAACTTCCCGCAGGCACAGCCGCTCCAGTGTTCCCGAGGAGCCGGTGTGCGGGATCTCAGTGACACCCCGCGAATGCAAGAACGAGCAATAAACTAAAAATATCCCGAGAACAAAGGACTCGCTGTGTCCCGCCTGCTCATTTCCCCCCGCCTTTGGTTCTCATTGGGCTGAGGTTTGGATTCTCTTATTTCTGTGGGTGCCTGTTCACGAGGCCCCGGTGCCCGGACACGCTTTAAATTCTTCTTTCTGCTGACACCGGTGTGGCTCAGTGGATAGAGCGTCGGCCTGCGGACTGAAAGGTCCCAGGTTCGATTCCAGTCAAGGGCATGTACCTTGGTGGCAGGCACATCCCAGTGGGGGGCGTGCAGGAGGCGGCTGATTGATGTCTCTCTCTCATCGATGTTTCTAACTGTCTATCCCTCTCCCTTCCTCTCTGTAAAAAATCAATAAAATATATTAAATTCTTCATTCTTTCCCTCTCAGCTGCTTTACCTCCGTCCGTCAAGAAACATATGTTAAACCAGACGGATGTGCATACTTAAAGCCCGTCTGAAAGTTCCTTTAAAAATAAAACCAGGGTTACTTTTCCACGCATTCCCAGGCTGTCACGCCTTTGATGGGAGAGGAGTTTGAGATGCCGGAAGTCAAAAGCAGGCTTCCCTTTGGGGGACCAGGTGGCCACCCCAGCTTTCAGGTGCGGAGCCGAGCTGACCGATGTGGGGGAACCCCGCCTCAGGGTGCATCCACGAAATCTTTATTTTCGTATTTGCCCCCTACCCGTCTGTGGGACCAGAACCCCCGGGATGGGGGTAAGAACATTTCACGAGCCGAGACCAGTGTGGCTCAGTGGATAGAGCGTCGGCCTGCAGACTGAAGGGTCCCAGGTTCGATCCCGGTCAAGGGCTATGAGCCTCTTCTCTGTGCAAGTTGTGGAGTGGAGGCATGTTTTTGTTTTGCTTGCATATCCACGCAGGCGGGGAATCGCTGAGCTGAGCGAACTCACATGTTGGAACAACTTTGAAGAACCGCCAGTCTGCTTTCCGAGGCAGCTGCGCCCGTTCGCGTTCCCATCAGCCACGTGGGCGGGTGGCAGTTTCCTCCCATCCTTCCCCGGACTCTGATTGCAGTCCGTCTCGGGAGGCGCAGAGTGGTGTCTCGCTGTGGTTTGGATCCACATGTCCCCGATGACTAAACGAGCGAGCCTCCTGTTAGATGCTCGCTTGCCATTTTACATCTTCTTTGGAGAAATGTCTGTTCAGATCTTTTTTTTTTTTTTTTTGCCCATTTTCAAATCGGGTTCTTTGTCTTTTGATCGCGCAGTTGCAAGATTTCTGTATCTATGTCGTGTTGGGGTCATTCTGTAGAAGTGGGATGCACCCGCATCTAAAACTTAAGTTTGGGCCGGAACCGGTTTGGCTCAGTGGATAGAGCGTCAGGCTGCGGACTGAAAGGTCCCAGGTTCGATTCCGGTCGGGGGCATGTATGTACCTTGGTTGTGGGCACATCCCCAGTGTGGGGTGTGCAGGAAGCAGTGGATCGATGTCTCTCTCTCATCGATGTTCACGACTATTATTCGCTCAATGAACACTTCTAAACTGAGAGCCAGCCGTGTCTCACCAACTGGGCTGGGGGCTGGGGACTGTGGAAACACAGTCAAGCTCCCAGGCCCTGCAGCATTGAGGCCTTCTTTGGGCGCCGGGAGTGGAGAGCATCAGTCCTGGGCACGGGCTGTGCAGAGCACCATGCGGGCAAGGAAGGGAATTCTCCCTCTTTTTTCTGCTTTTCCTTTCATCAGTTTTCTTTCCCTCTTGAAATTATCGTGTTTTCTTTCTTCTTTTTAAATTTCTTTATTGATTAGGTACAGTGGTACCTTGAGATACGAGTTTAATTCGTTCCGTAACCTTGAGGCGTGGGAAACTGTGAGAAGCTTGAGTCGCTGTAAGCTGGTGGATCGTGTGCAGCTGGCTGATCCTCGAGATTACTCGTATCTCAAATGTTGCTCATATTTCAAAGCAAAAATCGCTCGCTCGATGGCTCGTACCTCAAAAATCTCGTATGTTAGGGCGCTCGTATTACATATGTGTCCTCATCCCTCCATTACCCCCTTCCAACTCCTGCCCCCCCCCTCATGTTCTCACCCCCTGTTGTCTGTGTCCGTTGGTTAGGCTTATATGCATGCATGCAAGTCCTTTGGTTTTGTAAGCTTATTTTCATGTTATTTTTTAAAATTACCGCTGACATCCAATGTTATTTTATATCAGTTTCAGGTGCACAGCATAGCAGTTAGATAAACATAATCTCTGCAGCCTGTCCCCCCTCCCCAATATTTGCTGGCACCTGCCTGGCACCGCACGCAGTCATGACGATATAATTAACTGCCACCGACTGATTGTCCTCGGCATCGCAGAAGGGACTTCTCCACGAGGCTCTTGAGTGAACAAAGGCGGGCGATTCCCCTCTCACCCCACACCTCTCCCACTCACGGAGCAGACGCTGGCCTAAGAGTCATATCCATTTCTCCCAAGGCCACGGCGCCCCCGCGAGCCGATCAGAGATTAATCATTATTTCTAGAACACTGACCTTGGCGCTATTCATTCGCTACAGTTTCAGGGCTAAAAGGAAAATGGAGAGAATCAAATTCGAAAGGCAGGTGATGGGGTACGATTCTCCCCAGCAGAAAAGGCACAAATTCCAGCGGGAACATGGACTTGTTCGGGTAAAAGCCAAAGGCAGCCACAGGGTTAACTGCCGGGGCTGCTAGGCCCAGCCTGGGGGGAGATTGAACTTGAGGGAGGTCCTGAGAGGCGAACTGGAGCATGATGGGTGGGAAAGGCCAGCCCTGGGAAAAGGAGTCAGGCCTGGAGTCATGGGAATCGGGGTGTCTCGGGGGGAGGAAGGGGGATCACAGACAGTACAGCTCGGCTACGCAATGGAGGGCTGAGTCAGGTCATGAAAGGCCTTGTCTTGCCGTTTTAGGAGCTTGGAATGTGACCCAGAATGACGGGAAGGGTCACAGGATGGGGAGAGACCTGATCACATGAGCACTTTGGCAAGGTCACTCCGGTCAGTGATGGATTGACATTGCAAAGTGGAAGGTCATTGCCAAGGTCGGAGCGAGGAGCTGGAGGCCTGGAGGAGGGCGGGCGGTGGAGGGTGGTAAACTGTCGAGGCTGGTGTCACCGGCGTGGGAGGGGACGCGCCTGTGTCTGCGGGGGCCGTGGCTGGTGCAGGCGGCTCAGCTGGCCGGTGCGTGGCAGACTCCGGTGACGCTCGGTGAGGGCAGAGAGGTATTTATTACCTCTCATGTCTTCAGAGGAAGAAGCAATTTCTTCAGGGGAAGCGACTTGTCCAAGGTCACGGAGCCAACTGGTGGTGGTGTGGCAAGGTCAAGTGCAGGGATTTGAAGCTCCACCTAGCATCCTCCTTGCCATTTGTTCTTCACAAAGAGGGTTCTTCACAGCTGCTTCATTCGTCACCATTTTCCCACCTTCAGCATACATGCGGACCACCCAAACTTCTTCAAGGTCACGGAGCCAACTGGTGGTGGTGGGGCAAGGTCAAGAGCAAAGATTTGGAGCTTCACCCAGTACCCCCCTTGCCATTGTATCTAGAGAGTTCTTCACAGATGCTTCATTCACCATCATTCCCCACCTTCAGCATACATGTGGACCACCCAAACTTCTTCAAAGTCATGGAGCCAGCAGGTGATGGTGGGGCAAGGTCAAGTGCAAGGATTTGGAGCCCCACCCAGTACCCCCCTTGCCATTTTTTCTTCACAGTTGCTTCATTCGTCACCATTTTCCCACCTTCAGCATCAATTCGGACCACCTAAGCTTCTTCAAGGTCATGGAGCCAGCAGGTGGTGGTGGTGCAAGGTCAAGTGCAGGGATTTGGAACTCCACCCAGTACCCCCCTTACCATTGTATTTAGAGCAGTGGTTCTCAACCTTTCTAATGCTGGGACCCTTTAAGACAGCTCCTCATGTGGTGGTGACCCCCAACCATAAATTATTTTTGTTGCTACTTCATAACTGTAATTTTGCTACTATTATGAATCGTATCTGTGTTTTCCAATGGTCTTAGGCGACCCCTGTGAAAGTGTTGTTCGACCCCCAAAGGGGTCGCGACCCACAGGTTGAGAACCATGGGGCTAGAGGGTTCTTCACCATTTCATTCGTCACCATTTCCCCACCTTCAGCCTAAATTCGGATCACCCAAACTTCTTCAAGGTCACAGAGCCAACTGGTGGGGGGGGGGGGGCAAGGTCAAGTGCAGAGCACCACCCAGGACCCCCCTTGCCATTGTATCTGGAGGGCTCTTCACAGACGCTTCATTCGCCATCATTCCCCACCTCCGGCAGACATGCGGACCACCCACCTTCTCCCTTCACCGGACTCCCCTCACTTTGGCCCCGGGGGTCTCGCTGCCCCACGCCCACCCCCGCAGTGGTTTGCCCTCCCTGCCGCCGTCCCAGTTCCGTGGAGTAAACACGCCCTGCCCTCGCCCCAGTTTTGTCTACCGCTCCGGCCGCACGCACCGGGCCGGCTGCTGGCAGACAGGCTGGCTGTGGCCGCGGGCGTGTTTTGTGCTATTTCTTCCGGACATTCTCCCCTGCTCCTCCCTCCCCGTCTGCCCCACTTTCTTCTTTTCCTGCTGAGCTGCCACCTCTGCGCCCTGAGAGGCTGAAATACTGGCTCCAGGCACCGGGCTGCCCCTCCAGCAAGAAGGAGCGGCTTCTGCTAAGGCAGTGGTTCTCAACCTTCCTAAGGCCGCGACCCTTGCATACAGTTCCTCGTGTTGTGGTGACCCCCAACCATAAAATGTTGCTACTGTGATGCATTGTGATGCAAATATCTGCATTTTCCGATGGTCTTAGGCGACCCCTGTGAAAGGGTCGTTCGACCCCCAAAGGGGTCGCGACCCACAGGTTGAGAACCGCTGTTCTAAGCACACGCTCCCGGGCACTCACTGCCTGTTGGCTGGTGCGTTTCGCTCCCAGAACAGGGCCAGCCTTGCCCGTGTGGTGTGGGCAGGGCCTGGCGGAGTGCATCATGGGACTCCATCGGTGCCCCTGGGCCTGGTGGCCTCTCTGTCAAGTTCTCTGCTGAGCTCCAGTATTTCTTTTCTTTTTTCTTTTTTTAAATATATTTTATTGTTTTTTTACAGAGAGGAAGGGTGAGTGATAGAGAGTTAGAAACATCGATGAGAGAGACATCGATCAGCTGCTCCTGCGCGCCTCCTACTGGAGATGTGCCCGCAACCAAGGCACATGCCCTTGACTGTAATCGAATCCCTGGACCTTTCAGTTTGCAGGCTGATGCTCCATCCACTGAGCCACACCGGTTCCGGCATGCTCCAGATATTTCTGACCTGGGAAGGGCCAGTGGTGGAAAGATTCTCCCAAAACACACTGCCCAGGTCATTCTCTGCTTCAATGCGGGCGTGACTGGCATTGCGGGGATGAGGGTGGCATGTGCTACCCCCCCAGCCTGGGGGGCTGAACGGACTGGCTCCTCCTCTGTGTGCCCTGAGCCCTGGCCCAGGGTTCGCCACCCCTCTCACCCCTTTAGCCTTGGAATTCCACTGTCCTGTGACCCACCTCCATGCATCCCTGCGTTCCTCATGCTCAGCATAGCCTGGAACTAAGGCACTAAGTCAGTGGGCTAACGTGTTACAGGGGCATTTATGCCTGGCGCCGCTCAGGGGAGAGGTCATTGGCATAGCGGGCTTGCCTCCCTGCTGAGGAAAATGATGACGGTGCCCACAATGAGTCCGCACTCCCTCTCATCCGCAAGTCTAATTGGAAAACGAACCGTGGGTTTGAGGCAAACCCCATAGCAGGGAAAGGGACAAAGGTGAGCACCAGAGCAAATTCAAGGTGCACCAGACACTTAGGAATGAACAGAAATAGTTACTCTCTTTAGCCGAAACCGGTGTGGCTCAGTGGATGGAGCGTCAGCCTTCGGACTGAAGGGTCACAGGTTTGAACCCGGTCAAGGGCATGTACCTTGGTTGCGGGCACACCAGTAGGGGGTGTGCAAGAGGCAACTGATCGATGTCTCTCTCATCCCTCTCCCTTCCTCTCTGCAAAAAAAAATCAATAAAAAATATATAAAAAAATAGTTATTCTCTTTAGATCAGAGAAGAGATTGGTTCTGCAGAGGACAAAAAGGTCAGCACACAAAAACCGACCAGTCAGCAAAGAAGAGCTAGACCGGGGCCATCCGCAGCTGGGATGCGGGCATCAACACGTCGATGGACGGACATCCCCGCCGCCAGCCGGTGGCAGAGGTGAGGGCTGGCACGCAGGCGAAGAGACAGAGGCGGAACACAGGAGAAGCAAATTAAAAAAACCCGAGGATGGATCCAGGGGTGCAGCAGCTAGCCGACGGCGGCTCGCAAGGAGAAAACAAACCTCCGGCAGGAAATAAAGCGATCCAAGGAAAAAAAATAAAAGAATGAAAGATCATTTTCTGAGCCGAGAAGGTGAATGCTCACGCCGAGAGGCTGAGCTGGATTAATCGAACAAGATATATCCCGGATTAATGAGAAATATAGATTTCAGAAAGCCGCGGATAGAGAGGGAAGCTCACGGCTCCGAAGAACACACACGTTATCTACCAGGAAACCAGTGTGTGCACCCAGATGGTTTCCATCCGCAGCTTTGGGGGTGACAGCTCTGAACGCATTGCTTTCAGATCCCCCGAGAGGATGGTGCGCATCTAAATTCTGTGTCCGGACAGGCCACCAGCCAAGTGAAAGCCAGACTCAAACCCTTCTACTAGACACGCATGCGCTCAGAGTTTACCTCTCAGATATCCTACACACAAAAAACCACAATTGCTTTAGGAGACATGTTAGCAGGATAAAAAGGAACCACGGACAAAGATGATTACTGGATATGAAAAAGAGGGCATTAGTGCCGAGACCGGTGTGGCTCAGTGGATAGAGTGTCGGCCTGCGGACTGAAGGGTCCCAGGTTCGATTCCAGTCGGGGGCATGTGCCTTGCTTGCGGGCACATCTCCACGGAGGGGTGTGCAGGAGGTGGCTGATCAATGTCTCTCTCTCATCGATGTTTCTGGCTTTCTGTCTCTCTCCCTCTCTGTAAGGGATCAATGAAATATATTCAAAAAAATTTTTTCTAAACAAAAAGAGTGCATTAGTGAATGGAAAAAGCTACGAGGAAATGCAAATGATAGACTTGGTTTCTGAAAAATTCTCTTTTGTATAAATAGGGCTTTTTTAGATTTTATTTTATAAAAAGGATAAAGCCAGTTCTAGCTGGTGTGGCTCAGTGGATAGACCGTCGGCCTGCAGACCGAAGGGTCCCGGGTTCGATTCCAGTCAAGGTCACGTACCTTGGTTGCAGGCTCCTTCCAGGCCCGGGCCTTGGTCGGTGCTCGTGCAGGACGCAACCAATTGACGTGTTTCTCTCTTTCCCTCTCTCTCCCACTCTCCCTAAAAATCAATGGGAAAATATCCTTAGTTGAAGCATCCATTTTATATAAAAATGGCTTGCTAAAAATGGCTTCTGTAAATGTTTGGTTGCCTAAATAATAAGGAAAATGAGACTATTCTCACTTCAGAGAGGCCATTACACCTTCCCCGGACAAAATGATCAGTGCTGGCACCAGGCCAGGCCTTTGGTGGAGGCCTCAAGGCCTCAGCACAGAGGGGCCCTTTAAGAACTTGCAAAGGGACGGGAAACATCCCCTATTTGGGAGACAAAGAAGGTAAAAACCTATAAGTAGGGAAAATTTCTGCATGTGGGGGCCCAGAATTTGAGAAACATTTTCCTCTGGACCCGTGCGTATTAAATGTAACTCCAAACTCTCCGAGCGTGGTTTTATCATTCCAGTTTTCTGTAACACAATGAGAAATTTAGAATAGGATAAAGTAAGATGACTTGATGCTCTGTATTTTTGAATTACCTATAGACTCAGTCGGAAGACCTGCAGAAGTTACGGAAGAGGGTTTAACTGTTACGGAGCTTGGCAAAGGATGGATAATATTGGGTGCTGAGGCTTAAGGAGGCCAGTACACTGGGGCAGCCCTGATGCCTTGGGCACTTGGATAAGCAAACAAACAGCCAAGCTAGAGTCTCCGCACTTGACTCTGAAGGTGACACCTAAGGACAGCCAATCACAGCTTTCCCCACAGGAGACCACTGCTAAAGCTCTGGCCAATCAGATCATGGCTGCACTGTGGTTCCGCCCAGGTGGAGTGGTGGGCACTCCAACCACTTCTTTTCTTTTCTTTTTTTATTATATTTTATTGACTTTTCACAGAGAGGAAGGGAGAGGGACAGAGAAGCTAGAAACATCAATGAGAGAGAGACATCCATCAGCCACCTCCTGCACACCCCTTACTGGGGATGTGCCCGCCACCAAGGTACATGCCCTTGACCAGAATCGAACCTGGGACCTTTCAGTCCGCAGGCCTACACTCTATCCCCTGAGCCACACTGGTCTTGGCACAATAGGGTTTCTAATATTGGGGTGAAGACAGTTGCAAAGCAGCCTGGTGGATTCAGAGATGAGCACCAGCCTGGTGGTGCCGGGCACACACGGCTGTATCGCAGCTCTGCTCTCTGAATTCCCCTTCCTGCGCTGGCCATGGGCTGCCCGCTGGGCGTGGTGCTCACCCAGGCCTGCCAGGCCCCCCTCCCAGGCAGACCCGCTCCTTTTTCTCCAAAAAGAGGCTCATTTATCCCGGCTGCCGGGACAGGAGAGGACGCGGCCCAGCCCTGAGTTATCTGTGTACTCTGCCTGCGGACGGGCGGATTAATCTTGGTTAACTGCTTGTTTAATGTTACAGTTAATAACGGCGTACCTGGCGGCCCAGGACCATCCATCATCTCATCGAGCGGTGGGGTCTCTGTGTGTGCTTTCCCTCCTCTCTCAGAGGGGGCTGCTTATCTCTGCTCACGGTGGGTGCTGGATCGAACAGAGCAGCCTCCGTGGTTATGGAACGAACTGCTGATGTGGCCCTGGCTGGTGTGGCTCAGTGGAGAGAGCGTCGGCCTGTGGACCACAGGGTCCCGGGTTTGATTGCGGTCAAGGGCACGCACCTCAGTTGCAGGCTCCTGCCCGGCCCGGGCCCTGGTTAGGATGCGTGCAGGAGGCAGCCCATCGATGTGTTTCTCTCACGTCCATATTTCTCTCTGCCTTTCCCCTCTCTCTTTCACTCTCTCTAAAACCCAGGGGAACATATCCTCAGGTGAGAATAATAAAATAATAATAAAAAAGTCTGCTGAGCCGAGACCGGTTTGGCTCAGTGGATATAGCGTCGGCCTGCGGACTGAAAGGTCCCGGGTTCGATTCCGGTCGGGGGCCATGTACCTTGATTGCGGGCACATCTCCACTGTGGGGCGTGCAGGAGGCGGCTGATCGATGTCTCTCTCTCATCGATGTTTCTGACTTTATCTCTCTCCTTTCCTCTCTGTAAAAAACAATAAAATATATTTAAACAACAACAACAAAAAAGCCTGCTGAGGGTTGAGAGGCACATTCCCACAGAGAGAACTTCCTGTTCCTAGAAAGGCACCTGTGGGTTGAGAGAAGAAGGTGGAGAGAAAAAGAAGGTTGGTCTGGCCGAGACCGGTGTGGCTCAGTGGATAGAGCGCCGGCCTGTGGACTGAAAGGTCCCGGGTTCGATTCCGGTCAAGGGCATGGACCTTGGTTGCGGGCACATGCCCACTGTGGGGCATGCAGGAGGCGGCTGACCGATGTCTCTCTCTCATCGATGTTTCTGACTCTCTATTCCTCTCCCTTCCTCTCTGTAAAAAATCAATAAAATATTTTTTTTAAAAAAAAAGGAAAGAAGGTTCGTCTGGAAACCAGGTGAGAGTCCCAGCCTTGCCAGGGAGGCTCTGTGCGACCGAGCACATGACCTGACTTCTTCGGGACTCAGTTTCCCCCGGGGTTAAAAGGAGGGATCTGTGGTAAAAGGCCTGGGCACACCGCCCTGGTCTTCACACTGTCATTGTGTGCCATCCGCCAGGAAGAAAGAAAGCCCTTTGCAGGAAAGCATCTCCCTTTTGACCCAAAAGCAGCGCCCGCCCGTAGCTGCCTGCCTGGACCGTATTCCACAGACGGTGAGCTGCGGCATCTTCCAGCTCGACCCCACAGGCCCTTCTCATGATAGGCGGTAACTATAGAAACCGCCCGGCCCTGGCGTCTATTGTGAGGCGCCTTTCGCCTCGTGAGGGCTTTGGAAGATGCCAGCACAAAAGGGGGGGACGCATAAACAGTTGGGAGACAGTTCCCAACTGTCTCCCCGCTCCCCGCCGCCTCTGCTTCATTAAAAAGAACCGAGTGTTGCCAAAACCTGTGTGGCTCAGTGGATAGAGCGCTGGCCTGGGGACTGAAAGGTCCCGGGTTTGATTCCGGTCAAGGGCATGTGCCTTGGTTGCAGGCACATCCCCAGTGGGAGGCGTGCAGGAGGCGGCTGATGGATGTCTCTCTCTCATTGATGTTTCTGACTCTCGATCCCTCTCCCTTCCTCTCTGTAACAAATCAATAAAAAATAAAAATAAGAAGGACCGAGTGCGGGATGATGCAGAAAAGTTCCCGGCTCCTCTCAGCCGCAGACAAATGACACGAGGGCCTGGGCGCCTTTCCCTGAAAGTCCCGCCGCCGCCCCTGCAGGGACGGTCTCTGGGTGAGAAAAGGAACACCCAGGGTCCCCGAGCTCATGTGTCTGGTCCCAAGGAAGCTTCCAGGCTTTGGCCTTTCCTGAGGACGCGGGGGGTGTTATTATTCGTGCAATAACGAGGAATCTGAGGGGCGCCACTGTCTCTCTCTCTGCTGGCCCAGCGTTTTGGGGTGTCCCTTCAGTCTCCCCTGTGTTCAGCGTCAGTGTCTGCTAATGAATGCGCCAGGACGCCTGTCGCCTCTCTCTGGGGAGGACACCTCCCGGCAGGCCCGTGGCTCCGCGGATTCAGCCGAGGTTTGCAGTAAAAGGAGCAGAAATCTCTCCGGCGGGCGGGCTATTCTGCAGCAGATCAGGCATGTTCCGGAATGCAGCTGGGGGTGGGAGTGAGCGGGCGGGGGGGGGGGGAGAGGGAGGTTCAAACCTCTGACGTCTCCTCCGTGGCAGCAGTCTGCACCTAGGGTTGGCGGAAGGTTCCAGAGAAGGCCCTCGGAGAAACACTATGGGATGGAGTCTAGTTTGTAGAACTCAACATTTCTCTCCCCTCGCCCTGCAGACTGGCTCCCGGTCCGCATTTTAGTGCGGAGCCTGGGGCCTCAGAGGGCGGGGTCTCTCCGTGGTAGATGCTTGGCCCTCGACACGACTGCACCTGCGAAGAGAAGGCCTGGGTGAGGGGGATGAGCAAATGGGAGCGACTGGTAGCATCGCTCTCCCAACAGCCCCCTTGTGAAATGACTGCACGACTGCCCCCCTCTGGTCCTCGGTCCCTGCAAACCAGGCTCCCCCTGGCTGCAGGAGGATGTTTCCCGATGGGTCCAGATCCCATGAGATGGCCCTGCCCCTGAACCCCCTCTCCTCTCCTTAGAAGGCAGGCATGCTGTGCCGGGGGAGGGGGAGCAGGCTGCTGGCAGCTTCTGACCACCCCATCTCTCTCCTCCCATGAGCCACGGCCCTTGTCACATGGTCTGTGCTGGAGAGTCTGTGCTCTCATTCAGCAGGGAAATGTCTAGCCTTTCTTTCGGCTCTGATGGAAACTGACCATGGGCAGAGGGGGGACCTTGTCTGCCAGTTCATCTGGGATGGCTGGGGGCTGGACTGGTACCCGCTCAGAGCTGACCCTGGAGAGACGTGTGCTGGGTGGCTGACCTCTGCCGGTGGGCCCCTGGTCACTGTGGATGCTCTCGGTGTCCCCCGCGCTTTGTGCACCATCCATCCGCGCCTGCCACTCAGGTCTCCTGGAGACTCTGGCTCCCAGCGGGCCAGTCACAGGTCCCTGTGTCCAGGCTGAAATGTCGGTGAGATGATCCCGGTGCAGGGAGGTGGGCCATCTGAGACCCACCTTCCATCCAGAAGGGGCAGCCCCTCCTCGGTGCCGCTGTGGCCGATCCCAAGGCTGCGCACTGGGGGTGAGAGCAGGTTGGCAAAGACGTTGGCTCCCTCTCCCCTCCCAGGAGGAAGGGGGGTGGGGGTGGGGGGCTGTGGGAAAGGCTCACCTGTGCAGGCCGGGGCTGCATTTGGTGGCAGATCTGATTTGCTTGGAGGGTGCTGTGTCTGATGGGTCACAGGGCAGGCAGGATGGGGGTGGAGGTGGGAGGGAGAATTTGAGTGTTTTGCCTGGAGCCTGAACTTGCTGGTTCGTCCCAGGCCCCTCCTCTTCCTGTTGAAAGAGATTCCCCATCTTCCGGATGCAGATGCTTTTTGGACGGAGGGTGACCTAGTGCTTCTGTGTAAACCAGCCTCGTCTATGGCAGTGGTCGGCAAACTCATTAGTCAACAGAGTGACTGAAACTGGTGTGGCTCAGTGGATAGAGCATCGGCCTGCGGACTGAAAGGTCGCAGGTTCGATTCCAGTCAAGGGCATGTACATTGGTTTCGGGGTGTGCAGGAGGCAGCTGATCGATGTTTCTCTCTCATCGATGTTTCTAACGATCTATCCCTCTCCCTTCCTCTCTGTAAAAAAATAAGTAAAATATATTTAAAAAAAGAAAAGAAGAAAGAAAAGGACTCCAGACTCCGGACTGCGGGCTTCTCCAGATCTGCATACAGGAGGCATCTGCTGAGACAGCACGGACGAGCCAATCAGTTATCCCACAGGACTGAGCGGCTGGCCGTCACGCACTGGGCCATCTGCGAGGCGAGATAGCCAGGGCCACGTTACAGTAGTCACAGTGAGAAACCTCACCCCTCGCGCCTGATATAGCTCCCTTTCTCCATTTTTTACTGAAAGCAATCTGGGCTTGATATTTAGCCACGCTACACAGCACACTGTCTGCTGGATATAACTTAGAAGCGGTGTGCTTTATCTTGTGACTGACAACGAGCTCTCTGATATTTTTTTAAAGAAATGTAAAAAAAAACACAACAACACGCACACATACACACACACACAAAAAAAAAACAACAAAAAAAACACAATGAGAATTTTCTGCACAGCTGCAGTACACTTATTGAAATGCCTTCAAACATCCCCTGAATGTCTTTGCCTTGGAAGGATTGAATCCTAAAGAGTATCTGCCTTCATAGACAAATACTCTTTAGCTTATTTAAGAGTATTAGCTTTCATAGACGGTGACAGGTAGGATGGGACAGAGATCCTCCAATGGAAACCTCACATTTTCGAGATGGGGAATGCGGTGAGGGGCTGGCTTTACTTTGTAGCAGAAAGCAGAGTAATGCAGACAGGAGACAAAGAACAGCCCAGCATACTCTAAAGCTTCTTGATTTAATGACAGCCTGACAGGTGCTGAGATTGTCCTGTTATACAGATCTCAGGGAGGTTAAGTAACTTGTGCCGGGTCACACAAGCTCACAAGAGAGGAGCAGAGCTTTTATGTAAATGCAAGCCATCCTGCCAAAACTGGTTTGGCTCAGTGGATAGAGCATCAGCCTGTGGACCGAAAGGTCCCAGGTTCGATTCTGATCAAGGGCATGTACCTTGGTTTTGGGCACATCCCCAGTAGGGGGCGTGCAGGAGGCAGCTGATTGATCTCTCTCTCTCATGGATGTTTCTAACTCTCTATCCCTCTCCCTTCCTCTCTGTAAAAAATCAATGAAATATATTAAAAAACACACACCATTAAATGCAATCCATCTTGACCTCAGAGCCTCCGGTTTTAACCAATAAGCCATGCTATCTTTCATCACACAGCTCCTGCCTTTTATTAAATACTCCTTCCAAAACACCCAGTTGATAGAAAGATAATTATTTTTTTTCCCCAGCAAAAACCTTTGGTAGTAAGCAGGGCATCTAGGCAAACAGGAAGGAAGGACATTCAACTCATCACCTGTATGTGCTTTGTCCCATTGCTGCCCTCCAGAGCCAGTCCAGTCATTCCCTGGAAACTTTAGCTCCAATCTCACTTCCCATGTATCAGTTAGCTTTGGCTGTGTAACAAACACTCACAAACTTAATGGCTTTCACCAAAAACTGTTGAATGGGGATGTATCGAGAAGAGATCCAAGAAGGTGGAGAGTGAATCTCCCTGGACCTTTCAGATATCTGCACACAGTTCTTGGTGAGGGATCGCCACCTTGACTCAGAGACTCTTCCTATTCCATCTCTTCAGCTCCCTGTGCCCGGCATGAAAACAGCATCCTGTGTCCTTCAGAGAAGGCACCTCCTGCAGCCTTCGTCATCCATCACCTGCTCATTCCCCAAAACTAGACATTGCAGAAACACCCGACTCCTCTTTCACGTTCACTTCTATATCTTTGCTGTAACAGGCTCTGGGGCAAGACCTACAATTAAGACTCGTTGTTCCGTGCCATCTTATCTGGTAAAAACCGAGAAGGATTTGAATGATAGTCGCAATCTCTCCTCCTGGCTCTGCTCCTGCAATAAGGCTCCTTCTTAAGGGGCCAGGCCCAGGTCCTGGGTGTCTCCACGTGGCAGGTTCCATCGCCCTGCCAGCCCATGGGATTATTCAAACAAGCCAGTCATATCCTCCCAAGGAAATCAGCAGCATCTCCCTATGGACACTGTAAACACTGCTGACGCCGTCTGTTGCTAAGGACAACCTCCACGTGGCCTGGTGAGGTGTGTGGTGCCTCCCCCGGGGGTTGTGAACTTCTGAGACTAACAAACGTCTGTCAGTCTCATCTGTCCAGTATTCGGTCATCCCACGGCAGAAATCCCCGCCTGACTGATGGGTGAATAGGAGGTGGGAAAATACAGGTCTCTGGAGTCTTTCCTCTAGACATCCCTCACGTCTGCACCTTCCTCTCTGTTCACACGGTCACTGGCACTCCATGGATTTCAGCTGAGCTCATTGCTCCTGCCTGATGCCCCCAATTACACTGCCCGCGACGCCCAAAACCGAACCTGACACATTATTCCTTTGCTTAAACCCCAGTGAGGTCTTCCTATGGCTCTCAGGGCAGAAGCAAAGTGACTTAGCTGGGCTTCGTAGCTTTTTCCAGACTCAGTCTTGACCAGCCTTCCTTCCTTCCTTCCTTCCTTCCTTCCTTCCTTCCTTCCTTCCTTCCTTCCTTCCTTCCTTCCTTTCTTTCTTTCTTTCTTTCTTTCTTTCTTTCTTTTAAAATATACTTTATCGCTGAGACTGGTTTGGCTCAGTGGATAGAGCGTCGGCCTGTGGACTGAAAGGTCCCAGGTTTGATTCTGATTGGGGGCATGTACCTTGCTTGTGGGCACATCTCCAGTGTGGGGCGAGCAGGAGGCAGCTGATCGATGTCTCTCTCTCATCGATGTTTCTGACTTCCTATCCCTCTCCCTTCCTCTCTGTAAAAAACCAATAAAATATATTAAAAAAAGAAAAAAAATATATATACTTTATTGACTTTTTACAGAGAGGAAAGGAGAGAGATAGAAAGTTTGAAGCATCAATGAGAGAGAAACATCGAACAGCTGCCTCCTCCACGCCCCCGACTGGGGATGTGCCCGCAACCTACATACATGCCCCTGACAGGAATCGAACCTGGGACCTTTCAGTCCTCAGGCTGACGCTCTATCCACGGAGCCAAACCGGTTTTGGCTTGGCTTTCCTCTCTTGCCTCTCCTCCTAAGGCCTGGCTACCTCGCCCTTGACCTGTGCTTTCTCTCCTGACCTCTGGGTCCCTGTGCTTCCAGGTCTGAGGGCCTCTTTGTGGTCCAGGCCCTTTCCGTCTCTGCCTCACTCTGAGGAGTCCTGACTGACACGCACACATCTCGGGCTGCTCCTCCAGAAAGCTAGCCACACCCCTGGCTTATCTGCACCACAGCACATGCCTGCGTTCCACTTCTCTGTTCACCGGTTCTTATTTCCGACAGACTGCAAACCCCAATGCTCATGGGAGCCCTGGGAGATAGAGGGAACTCAATACATATTTGTGAATTAATGAGTGAAGGACGGTTGAATATATTCCAGTTGCCAATAAGCAGTTTATCTTTATTTTCACGACCGAGATGCAGCCTCTTATAAATGGGTTTTGTAAAAGCTTTAACGTTCTTTCTCCCCCTCCCCACGTCTCCTCCCCCCCATCATTTTATGCTCATATTAACCTGATTTCCAAAGAAAACTGTTCGCACCAGGCTATTTTAAGAACATACATTCGCAGGGGCAGGAAATGAGAAATGGCTCTTTGAAATGCTCTTGGGAAATTTCGTTCCATACCTCGTGTTGTTTAAAATAAAATAGCTCCAGACCGAGATGGAGAACAGGAGGCGAAATGAGACTGTGGTCTATAACATTCCCGCCGATAAAAGTCCCCGTGTAACAAAGGGATGCCGGGGGCCCTCCAAATTGACTTGTTAAAGGGGTTTCTTTTTTTAGACAAATACCTGGCGAGACGTCGCATAGGTTTACCCGGAGAAACCCGGGCTGCCGGGGGGCGGACTCCCAGTCTCTGCGGTGACTCAGCTCAGGAGGGGAGAGACCTCCCCCAGAAAACAGGAAGAGGATTGTCACCTGCATACGTGTCCAGTCTCCCCCGAGTCACTGGGCACAGTGTGACTTGAAGGGCTGCTTTCTGTTTGTGTTTGTTCTGATTTGTGTATGTATAGGTGGGTGGCATGTATTCCTAATTGGAACAGTTAGTCCTTTTATTCTTCCAAATATATATATATATTTTATTGATTTTTAGAGAGAGATAGAAACATCAATAACACAGAAACGTCGATTGGCTGCCTCCTGCACGCTCCTCCTGCTGGGGATGGAGCCAGAATCCTGGGCTAAGAATCAAACTGGTAACCTCTTGGTTCATGACCACCGCGTCACACTGGCTGGGCCAGTTAGTCCTTTGGAGGTGAGGTGATGAAGGATTAGAATTAGGTGACATTTTTCTATTAACCCCATTTTCTAGCACAGCTGGAGTAAGCTGAGTTAATTTTTGTTAAAATGATTTGGTAAACAGCGCTTAATGATGGACAGGCCCCTTTCTAAACACCTTTCAAGTCATTTCATCCCTTGATAATCCTACATTCCTGTTTCACAGATGGGGAAGTTGAGGCTCAGAGAAGTTAAGTGACTTGTCCAGTGTCACACAGCTAAGAAGCTACATAGGATATTTACAGAGCCTGATAGCCCAACTCTAGGATCTGTGTGCATAAGCACAGCACTGGGAAAGGAACTATTGCATTCTTATTCAATGTTAGCTGGTTGGATTTAATTCATTTTGTTTAATCTTGACAACAAATGAGAGACACATTACTCTTGTTTTAAAGAAGAAACTAGAGGCCTGGTGCACAAATTTGTGCACTAGTAGGGTCTCTCGGCCTGGCCCGTGGGATCGGGCCGAAACCGGCTCTCCAATATCTTCCAAGGGATCCCAGATTGTGAAAGGGTGAAGGCCAGACTGAGGGACCCCACTGGTGTATAATCAGGGCTGGGGACGGATTTGGGATGTTGGCCCCCTGGGGAGGGAATGTGGGAGGGCTCCAGAGCATGTCCAGTCTCACTCGCTCAGTCCCGGTCAGCCAGACTCCAGCAGCCAGCTCACCTACCGGTCAGAGCATCTGCCCCCCGATAATCAGTGCACACCATAGTGACTGGTCAACTGGCAGACTGTCTGCCCCCTGGTGGTCAGTGAATGTCACAGCAAGCGGTTGAGTGGCCTTAGCATATCACTAGTATGTTGTGCTTTGATTGATCGAATGGCTGACTAATCGACTGACACTTAGCGTAGTAGGCTTTTATTGTGTGGGGTAGGGCTGGAGGTCATAGGAGAGACTTGTCAGTGGCAACGCTGGGCTATAATCCCATCTGGGCCTCATTGTAAAGCCCATGTGCTGTCCTGTCCTGTCACTGTCCATAACCCGGGCACCTCTCTGGGCCAGAGCCCCCTCCTGTCAGTCCTTGTGCCACAGGAAATACCAGAGCTTCAGCTGTGTCCAACATGTATCCACCCAAGCCCAAGTGATCCTCATGGATTCCCGAGACAGGAAGTGGAGGGGACCCTCTCCTGTCTTACCGGTGAGAAAATCCTTGAATTAAAAGGGCGAAGGGATGCCTAGACCGGTTTGGCTCAGTGGATAGAGCGTCGGCCTGCAGACTGAAAGGTCCCAGGTTCGATTCCGGTCGGGGGCATGTACCTTGCTTGCGGGCACATCTCCAGTGTGGGGCGTGCAGGAGGCGGCTGATTAATGTCTCTCTCTCATCTGTGTTTCTGACTTTCTATCCCTGTCCCTTCCTCTCTGTAAAAAATCAATAAAATATATTTACAAATAAAAAAATAAAAGGGGGAAGGGATGCCGCGTTCAAGGTCAAACAGGCTGAAGATAAAAACCAATGCACATGTTCTGATTTCAAGACCAGGGCAATTTCCACTTTCTCACGGCTCCTTCAGAGCGCTTGAGTGACAGCTAAGTCGAGTGTTCTTGAAAAGCTGGTTGGTTGTTGGAAAATTTGCTTTCAACAATGTCTTGAGAGCTGGATTTGAGAAAAAGGTTTAGAAAGGTAACGCTGAGTGTCTTTGTTCAAAGGCAGAAGAGAGAGAGAGACAAGTTTTCAAGTGCTCACGTGATGGACTTGGGGCCAAGAAGGAGATTTTGCTAAACTTTCTCCGAGTTGTCATCCAGCCCAATCGTTCTCTAGAGCAGTGGTTCTCTACCTTTCTAATGCCGTGACCATTTAATACAGTTCCTCGTGTCGTGGTGGATCGTGATGTAAATATCTGTTTTCTGATGGTCTTAGGCGACCCTGCTAGTGGTTCTCAACCTGTGGGTCATTGCTGTAGAGCCGAAGACCATCAGAAAACAGGTCACGGCCCACAGGTTGAGAACCGCTGCTCTGAAAGGCGCCAGCTTGCCTCTGCTTACCCTGCTTCACCCTGTGTGGGGGGATGAGGGTGGACTGCACTTCTTATTTCTAACTCCACACCATCCCCAATGTGATGGGGAAGGCTTTCATAGTTTGATAGCCTTGCCTTCTCAAATGACGATAAGTAACCCACTGAAGACAGTCCCACTGGTACATCAGAAACTGTGTGTGTGTGGGAGGGATGTAAATTTTGGGGGCACGTGTCCTCGCCACAGTAAATGAGTTTCTCTGCTTCCTTTTGGCATCCCAATGATCCCTTTCAAATGTCAGCCTCAAATATTTCCAACCGTAATGTTAAAAACCAAATTAAGCCGAAACCGGTTTGGCTCAGTGGATAGAGCGTCGGCCTGTGTACTGAAAGGTCCCAGGTTTGATTCCGGTTGGGGGCATGTACCTTGCTTGTGGGCACATCCCCACTGTGGGGCGGGAGTGCAGGAGGCGGCTGATCGATGTCTCCCTCTCTCTCATCGATGTTCCTAACTCTCTATCCCTCTCCCTTCCTCTCTGTAAAAAATCAATAAAATATATTTTTTTAAAAAAGAAAAAGAAATGGTCAGTGAGGAAGAGAATAAACTCGGCGTCAATGATGTGCGCTGTGCATCCTGACTCTGTGAGATCCGCTTACGGGACCTAAGAGGAGAAGCTTGCGGAGTTGAGATAGTCAGCATGACTGTCTAGAGCTGCTGTGAGGATGCGATGGAACAGGTGGACACAAGTCATGCCCAGTGGCTGACAATGCCAAGCGTTCAGCCCAGGGCAGTGACTGCTCCCATCGCTGCTGGCAACACTGCCGCTGCCCCCCTCACTGCTCCTGTCCCCCCACCACGGGCACCTACTGGGGTGTAGAAATCAAATCAGGGAGCGTCAGTAAGAGATGAGTTAGAAACATGCCCTGCTCTCCGAGCTCACGATCTGACAGCCTGGCACCGGCGTGCACACCCATGGGTGGCCAGTGGACAGGACAACAGCTCTTACAGTTAATATTTTTTATTTATTTTTTATTGTGTTACATGTATACATATCTCCCCATTGTCCCCCTCCCTCCCAGGCATACCCCTACCCCCCAGTGTCTGTGTCCATTGGTGATGCTTATCTGCATGCATACAAGTCCTTCGGTTGATCTCTTATCTCCCCCACCTCTCCCTCACCTTCCCGCTGTAGTTTGACAGTCTGTTTGATGCTTTACTGCCTCTGTATCTATCTTGTTGTTCATCAGTTTATAATGTTCTTTATTATCCACAAATGAGTGAGATCCTGTGGTGTTTCTCCTTCATCGACTGGCTTATTTCACTCAGCATAAGACTCTCCAGTTCCATCCAGGTTGCTGCCAATGGTAAGAATTCCTTCTTTTTAATGGCAGCATAGAATTCCATGGTGCAGATGTACCATAGTTTTCTGATCCACTCATCTGCTGACAGGCACCTAGGCTGTTTCCAAATTGTAGCTATTGTAAATTGTGCTGCTATGGACATAGGGGTGCATAAATCCTTTCTGATTGATTGGTATTTCTGGTTTCTTAGGATATATTCCTAAGAGTGGAAATGCTGGGTCAAATGGGAGTTCCATTTTTAGTTTTTTGAGGAAACTCCATACTGTTCTCCACAGTGGCTGCACCGTCTGCATTCCCACCAGCAGTGCACGAGGGTTCCTTTTTCTCCGCATCCTCGTCAACACTTGTCGTTTGTCGATTTGTTGATGATGGCCATTCTGACCGGTGTGAGATGGTATCGCATTGTCGTTTTGATTTGCATCTCCCAGATAATTAGTGACTTTGAACATGTTTTCCTGTGTCTCTTGGCCTTCCTTCTGTCGCCTTTCGAAAAGGCCAACAGCTCTTACAGCAGAGGCCCGGGAAGCGCATGGGGGTTCAGAGGCAGAAGCTGCTTCTGATGGGGCACTACACCAGCCTCCCTGGGGAAGTGGGCTTTGGGGCCCGTGGGCTTTGGACTTGGGTGATGAAGACATTCCATTCATTCTGTATGCTCAGCCGTCGCTGTCCACTCGCGCGGTGCTGAACACACCTGCGTTATGCATGGTCTGCATTGCATTCGTTAGGATGAATCTCATTTTAATCTTCCCAGCTTTTCAACATGTCAGCTGGGTCACTTCCCCCACTGGTATTCAGTTGAAGACACCTAGAGGAGGTGAATACATAGGTGAGCAGCAGAACGGAGACCTTGTTCATGTATTTGGGGGCCAGGATATTTGGTCAATTACACCCTTAGAAGGAACCCAGAGAGTAAGGCTAAGTCACCACAGACACTGGGTCCTTGTCCAGCTCTCCAGCAGCCTCTTGGTGAGATGGGGGCGTGCAGGGCATCATGGGAGCAACACGTGACTTCCGGGTCACAGATTCTCAGTTCCGGTTTCATAGTTGCATCTCCACCCATCTTGGACCATCTACTCTCGAGTCTTCACTTAGTTCATCCATCCTTCTGTGCATTCAGCAAACATTTATTGAGTCTGTCATCAGAGTCACACCGAGGGATAGGATGCTGACCTCATCCCCCTGGGGCGTCGGATCTAGAGGAAAAAGAGGAAATTACAAATAATTAGAAAACAGTCTGAAAGCCAGTTGGGCAATGCCCATGTTTTTCTGAGTGTCCAGAAGGGGCGCCTCACCCAGCCTGAGGGGGCAGTAGATGGGGAAGGCACGGAGAGGCTCAGGGGCTCTCTGGCAGGTGGCAACATCACCTGGATCTCCTTTGGTTCCCTCCCACTGCTTTTCTGGACACCCTTCTGCCACGCTCCTCCCTTAGATTATCTTATGTCTCACATCCCGCCAGATGTGACCATGTCTTCACGGGACAGCCATTCTTCTATGAACCCTGATTTTCTCCATGGTAAAATGGCAATGGCTGAGTTCCAGTGTTGACCTCCCCCTGATTTCTTTGAAACCATGATGGCTTTTGTTTTAATGTGACATTTTTTTGGCCTCAAAATATCTCTTTTCCATCCTTGTGAGATGCTGGCCTGAGGGTAGTGACAATGACAGTGGGGTTATAAGATCCCTCCCCCTCCCTCTTCCCTGATTGTTTTCTCTCCTGGATTTCATCTGTCTGCCAATAATGTGTTCTTCAGAGTGGCAAGTGCCACATCAGAGTCGCTTTGCCCGAAGTGGGAGCGGTCCGTTTTCTCACCTAGTGCTTGTCTTCCAAATACTGGACTCTTCCCAACATCCGGGAGGATCCTTGGTGTGTATTTTTCATTTGGCTTTTCTTGAACAATTTTTTACGTTTCTTCACGGTGTAGTTTTGTAAGACTCATTTCACAACTCAGAAAAAAGTCTGGATATATGATTTTGAGATTCTGCTATGGAGACATATTCTGAAGGTGCAGATAGAATTGCTTATATCCTGAGAGGGTGTGGGCATCCCTGCAAAAGGGCTCATAAAATATTGAGGTTGACCGTTACCTCTGAGGGTACACAAGACACCAGCACTCTGTGTGAAGAGGACCCTGGCTTGTTCTCTTCCTCATTTATTCATTCGTTGACTCATTCATTGAGATCTAATTGACATCAACTGTCTTCCATTGGGGTTGATGGTTGCCACTGGTTCAAACTGTGGCTTCCTTGCCTCTTGCCTTGTGACCTAGCTTTTACCTCGGTGTCTTGACCATGTGGCTGCCCATCCCTTTTGTTCTCTGACAGAACAATCTTATCTTCTGTCTTTTCCTTAGAACAGCTAGTTTGCTCTGGGAGGAATTGTGTTAGTTGATTTTTTTTTTGTGGGGCCTCCTTCACCCCAGATTTTCTGACTTCGAGATGATGACTGATTAATTACCCACCAATTCAACCTGGATTACTTTCATCCTAACCTGCAGGTATTCTCTTTCTTAATCTTCCCCATGCCTTAATTTTCTAGAACCCTCCATTTTCAGTAAATTCAAGTCTTGCATCGCTGGTCATGCTTTGAATAGCGCGTAGCGCTCGGTGTTGGATGAGACAAAGTTCTCAGGTTGACCATTATGCCAGTCAGCAATGCTCAGAACACAGTCCACAGTTCACATAGATGAGGTCCCACAGATAGGTCTAGGCCCGTAGTTGGCAAACTGCAGCTCATGAGCCACATTCGGCTCTTTGGCCCCTGGAGTGTGGCTCTTTCACAAAATACCACAACCTGGGCGAGTCTATGTTGAAGAAGTGGCATTAGAAGAAGTTTAAGTTTAAAAAATCTGGCTCTCCAAAGACATTTCAATCATTGTCCTGTTGATATTTGGCTCTGTGGACTAAGGAGTTTGCCGACCCCTGGTCTAGACAGACATAGGTTCTCTCTCCTGGCTCCTCTACTTCCTCCTGCCTCTTGCAGGAAAGACAAGACTTAGAAAAACAGTGAAGGTTAGAAAAGGAAGAAGACGTTGCTCTCCTAATCAAGCACTCCCAGGAAGTGTCAGGCAACGCACACAGGAAAGTAAACTGTTTAAGTGGTAAAAGAGCTAGCGAGGATTGTATGAGCACTTTGGGGGAGAAATAGATAAGTCACAGAGAAAAATGGATATTCTAATAGATGAGAATTAATAATAAGAAACAGAGAATTAACAATAAATGAGAACAGCTGAGATATTGAAGAAAGAAGAAAACAGACTCAGAGGTTGGGCAAGGAGCCTCACAGCCCAGAATGTGAGTGATGAGGAGAGCTTAGTGGCGCTGGAACGGGAAGGGAGAGAATGATGGCGGACACGCAGCCAGCTCCCTCCTGCATTTCCCTGGATGTCACTGCTGTCCCCAGCACCCCCTCTCCTTGGCATTGACCCCCCACATTTAGTCTTTCCTAAGGGTCCTCGGGGTTTATAACTAAAGCAGGGGAGAGCTAACTCTGATCTGATTCCCGGTGGAAATCCGCTTTGTAAAGGCTGCAAGCTGTCTATTTAAAAATGATGAATTAAACGTAATGAGTATTTCCTCGCTAGACTTCTATCCCTATTAAGCATTTTGTGAGATTTTTATTACTTGCTAAGAATCTGAGTTATTTCCCCTCATTTTTCTTGCAGAGGATGAATTCAGTATTTCCACCGTTCTCATTCATTGTTAATTCTCTGTTCCTCCTCATTTATGAGAATACCATTTTTTTTCTCTGTGGCTTATCTATTTTTTTTTTCCTCTGAAACACTTATAAAATCCTCTCTCGCTCTTTACCACTTAAACCATTTACTTATCTCTGTGTGCTTTTCTGTTGCTTGAATTTCTTTTTTTTTTGGTTTGGCCTTTAGCTGAGGAATAATTCTCTCCTTTAAAGTCTTATCTTTTGGGACAGCATGGATGGACCTGGAGAGTATCACGCTAAGTGAAATAAGCCAGTCAGAGAAAGACACATACTATCTGATTTCACTTACATGTGGAATCTAATGAACAAACTAATAAAGTAAACTCTGGTTTCTATACAGAGGTCAGACTGACAGCTGTCAGAGCGGGGAGGGTTGGGAGCTGGTGAGAGGGGTGCATGGATGTAGCAAAGGGAAAAGAACCCTCAGAGCCACAGACAATGGTGCCCCTGCTGGTGGGCAGGAGAGGCCCGAGGCCACAAGGAGAGGGTGGGGGGCCAGGGGTCCCAGTTTCTCCATTAGGTGCCCAGTGACTCACACCATCTGAGACCCTTCCCACTGGAGCTCACACTTCAGCGCCACAAGAGAAGTCGTATGGCTGGTGTTTGAAGCCGCCACGGTGTAGGGAGCTTGGTTATGCAGCTGGAGGAAAGCAAAGCAACTCCTGTGGTCTGCAACCTTCTCCTCTGCTCTGTGCTGCTTCCTGGTTTTACCCGCAGAATTTCACCATCGGTACATGTCCTAACGATCTCTGTGGGAGTGGGGTTTCTTAGCACCTCCTTAGTCTTACTGGGGAAATGAGTTTGATCTTGCCAAAACCGGTTTGGCTCAGTGGCTAGAGCATCGGCCTGCGGCTGAAAGGTCCCAGGTTCCATTCAGGTCAAGGGTATGTTACCTTGCTTGCGGGCACATCCCCAGGGGAGGTGTGCAGGAGGCAGCTGATTGATGTTTCTGGGTCTCTATCCCTCTCCCTTCCTCTCTGTAAAAAAGTCAATAAAATGTATTTTAATAAAATAAACAAAGAAAACTGACCTCGATCTTTCTTAGAAACACTAACATAGTTTTTACCTTTTCTTCTCATACTCTCTACTTATTTTTTAAAAGATATTTTTATTGATTTCATAGAGGAAGGGAGAGGGGGAGAGAGAGAGAGAGAAACATCAGAGCCCACAACCTTTGCATGGGCCCTGACTGGGGATCGAACCATGACCTCCTGGTCCATAGATTGATGCTCAGACACTGAGCCACACCGGCCAGGCCAATCCTTTGTATTTCTGAAGTATCTGCAGGCAAATGTTAGCAATAAATGTGAATATTCTGTTTATAATTTCCCCAAATCCATAAAAAGTTAATCTTTATCACAGGGGAAAATTAAACAAACGTGAATTAAATAACCACCTGAGTCAGGATGCCATGGAATGGCCGTCAAGCCTGGGTTCTTCACATTCTAAACCCAGAAACGATGTCATCAGATCAAAACTGATCGGACACCTGGGAGCCGAGGCATGTGCTGTGAGGAACGCAGACCCCCAGCCTTTTCCAGAAGCTGAATTTGCACCTGTTGGACTGGAGCCTCCCCAATTC
Source organism: Lasiurus borealis (assembly GCA_004026805.1). Lineage (NCBI taxonomy): Eukaryota > Metazoa > Chordata > Mammalia > Chiroptera > Vespertilionidae > Lasiurus > Lasiurus borealis. The sequence continues at coordinate 2,910 of PVJN01009158.1, read as the reverse complement.
CTCCTGGATCCCCAGCTCACCTGCTTGCTAACCACTGAGGTTACTGAACATTTTATTTCTTGGGAATTGAAAGATCCCTCTCAAGCCAGTCATTCAAATGTCTTTCTGCTGACGAGAGGTGATGGCCCCACCAGAAACATCCCCAATGGGAGCGGATGTGCTGAAACGTTGGGGCACGGTCCCTAGTCAAAGATATGTTTCATCTTAGAAACAGCCCAAGTGCCCAAGAGCAGATGAGTGGATAAAAAAGCTGCGGTACAACTACACCATGGAGCACTACAAAGCTGTAACAAAGAAAGAACTCTTAGCACTTGCAGCAGCATGGAGAGACCTGGAGAGTACAGTGGTATGTCGAGATCTGAGTTTAATTCGTTCCGTAACCTTGAGGCGTGGGAAACTATGAGACACTCGAGTCACGGTAAACTGGTGGGTCATGTGCAGCAGGCTGATCCGCGCGATGACTCCTATCTCAACTGTTGCTCGTATTTCAAAGCAAAAATCGCTCACTCGACGGCTCCTATCTCAAAAATCTCATATGTTAGGGCACTCATATCTTGAGGTACCACTGTATTATGTTGAGCAAAATAAGCCAGAGAAAGGCAAGTATCACGTGATCTCACTCATATGTGGAATCTACTGGACAAAACAAATGGATGAACAAAGTAGATCCAGGGACATAGAAAAATGGGACCGACTGTCTAACCTCAGAGGGAAGGCTGGGTGTGTAGCTGGGTGGGAAGAGATCAGCCAAAGAACTTGTATGCATGCACATATGTATAACCCATGGGCACAGACAATTGGGTGGTGATGGCCTGAGGTGGAGGAGCGGGGAGGGAGGAAGAGAGGGTGGCTGGCGGAGATCAATGGGAGAAACAAGGGGACATATATTTTCAAGAACGAAGATTTTTAAAAAATATAAAACCCAGTCTCTGGATTAGTGCCTCCTGAACAGAAATGATCCTGGAGATGCAGGGTCATTAGAACAGGAACAGGGAGGAGATGAGAGAGAGAGAGGGCGATGAATATTTCATTACACCATCTCCAGAGGTGTCCGGAGCAATGGATATGGGCGAAGGGAAGCTTTTAAGAAGAAAAATGGCGCATATAAACGGCTCGGTAAAATAAGCGTTTTCACATTTTACTTAGAGAAAAACAGAGTGTACGTTTTAGCAGAGTAAAGTGGATATTTAAATAATTTATCAGCCTCCTCTCCCGAGGGAAAATGCGGAGTAGTAACATCCTGGGAGCTCTCTAGAAAAAGGGTCCATTTTTAGTTTCTAAAAGTAGAAAAGCACCTAAAATAAGAAAGGCTGAGTGAGACAGAGGCAGAGACACGGACGCGGGACTCCGAGGCCCTGGGCTTCGTCACTGCTCACTGAGCGACCTGTGACCTGTCTGCCTCCTCCCTGGAGGCCCTCCTTGTCCCTGTGTGCAGGCTCTGGGGACCTTATACGTCACGTGATCCCACAGCTCATCTACTCTGATGCCCATGGTACATTTCCTGCAGCAACAAGGTCCTCAGAGTAGGACTTGAAAGGGAGGGCCTGCCTTTTTTCTTTCATTATGTGGTCACAGTGTCTGTGAATTTTTACCAAATGATAGAATATTTGTATGTGAAAAGAAGGTACAATATCAGCAGACTCATCTTGGTAGATGGACTGTAGTTGCCTATGTGATCCATACCCCAGGTGTTTCAAACTATCAACGTCACCATCTGGAAGGTCTTGAGCATTCCATCCAGAGCACGCATGTCAAACTCACGGCCTGTGGGCCGCATTCAGTCCACAATGAATATTTTTGCGGCCCAGCCAATATAACGGTGTGTAAGAAACTTTTTGATAAAAATCATGTAACTTGCCGAAACCGGTTTGGCTCAGTGGATAGAGTGTCGGCCTGCGGACTGAAGGGTCCCAGGTTCGATTCCGGTCAAGGGCACGTACCTTGGTTGAGGGCACATCCCCAGTAGGGGGCGTGCAGGAGGCGGCTGATCAATGTCTCTCTCTCATCAATGTTTCTAGCTTTCTATCCCTCTCCCTTCCTCTCTATAAAAAATCAATAAAATATATTAAAAAAAAATTTTAAACCATGTAACTTAATTTTTACAATATCCTGTTACACATGATTATTCATAGCAAACTACAACGTTCGCTAATGACTGATGACTATAATCATTTGCATTTATTTCCCTTACGCACCTTATGGACAGGCACACCATTTCTTCCACTAATACCTGCAGCAAACATGTCAGCAGCCAATGGCCACGTCATTAGTCTTGGACTGACTTGTCTGGTGTGCGCAACAAGAGATATTTCGCTTTTGGAGAACAAGAAAAATAGGTTTATTTGCGTGACGCTTATTAATTTGTGCAGTTATTTAGTGTCTGGTAATGTTTAAGAAAAAATATTAATTTTTATTAAGATGTTCTATTATTTTATGTTAAGGATGACTCATTTATTTCAGCCCTTTGTACTCTGCATGTTTCTATTGAAACAAGCCTACATTCCTATGAAAATGGAAGCTTTTGTTTTTTTTTGAGGCCACATACACTTAAGCCTCGTTTGTTTGGCCCATGCCACCTTTGAGTTTGACATGCTTGATCTAAAGAGGCTCAGGTCTTGGAGCTCCCTCTCTCTCTCTCTCTCTCTAAAAGCTCTCATTCAGAATTGAAGGGCAGATTAAGAGCTTCACAGAGAAGAAAAAGCTAAAGGAGTTCAACTCCAAACCAGTATTATATGAAATGCTGAAAGGTACTCTTTTAGAAGAGGAAGAAGAAAAAGGTAAAAGCCAAAAAATTATGAACAACAAATATATATCTATCAACAAGTGAATCTAAAAATTAAGTGAATTAAAAATTTGATCAACAGAATAAACTGGTGAATATAATAGAATCAGGAGCACAGAAAGGGAGTG